>PISX010007024.1:0-53866 GCA_004024625.1 Mellivora capensis
TGTCCATTACCCCACCCACCTTTCCCGACCCCCTCCCCCCAGCAACCCTCAGTTTGTTTTGTGAGATTAAGAGTCACTTATGGTTTGTCTCCCTCCCAATCCCATCTTGTTTCTTTTCTTCTTTTTCTGCCCGCCTAGTCCCCCATGTTGCATCTCCACTTCCTCATATCAGGGATATCATATGATAGTTGTCTTTCTCTGATTAACTTATTTCACTAAGCATGATACCCTCTAGTTCCATCCACATCGTTGCGAATGGCAAGATTTCATTTCTTTCTTTTTTTTTTTTTTTAAATTTATTTATTTGTCAGAGAGAGAGGGAGAGAGAGCGAGCGAGCACAGGCAGAGGCAGAGGGAGAAGCAGGCTCCCTGCCGAGCAAGGAGCCCGATGTGGGACTCGATCCCAGGACGCTGGGATCATGACCTGAGCCGAAGGCAGCCGCTCAACCAACCGAGCCACCCAGGCGTCCCGATTTCATTTCTTTTGATGGCTGCATAGTATTCCATCATGTATATATACCACATCTTCTTTATCCATTCATCTGTTGATGGACATCTAGGCTCTTTCCATAGTTTGGCTATTGTAGACATTGCTGCTATAAACATTTGGGTGCACGTGCCCCTTCGGATCACTACGTTTGTATCTTTAGGAAGGACATGTTTTCTTATAGCTTGCATTCAATGATTACAGTGAACCAATGAAAATGCAGCTTATGTAGTCATAAAGTAATGTATTTAATGAGAGAAATAAATCATATTCTTTGATCATCTTGATACCATTCATTAAAAAATAGTGCACTTCTGTTCTAAGATGCTTAATAGCATTTATACAAATTTGAAACAGGGTTTCTTCATATACTTATTTTTTGAGGAGGGGTCATGCACTTTACCTATGTAAATTTGACTCTAAATTATGAAGAGCTTAACCTGATTAAAGTAAGTCTTACCTCAGAAACACCTGGAATTTAAGAAGGCAAGATTCTACACATTGTCATCTGTAGAATAATTATTTGTATTACTGAGGAATTTGTGCACTTCAATTTTATGAAAGGATTTAATTCTTTTCAGCTGTAGAAATGCTTCTAAGAAGCTCTTTATTAAAAAAATTAATACATGAACTGAAATGTTCACTCTAAAAATTCAAAGCACAAAACTTTTAAATTCATGTAATAATGCTGACACCCAAAGAAAAATATAACATTATACATATTAAAAGTATAATAAAAATTGCATGATGAGATAAATCTATTCATAAAATTATAGTGCTCATTTACAACTGCCTCTTTAGGAAGTAAATTTATGTCACAATATAAGTCCCTTTGCCCTGGACCATTCCTCTGAAATTCTACCAGCAAAAATACATATATTTGGCTTTGGTAGGTTTTTAAAAAATTCTTTTGTTCCAAAAAGGTTTTAAATTGTACAAAAATGCAAAAGATAGCATAATGAAACAGTGTCTTTGTTCCTTCTAGCCCTGGTCATCCTAGCAGGTATTGCCTATGTACTGTAGGATGTAGAGAGAGAATTCCCTGATAGAGTTTCCAGTCTTTAAGGGTTACTTAATAAAATTATTTTGACAAGGATTAATACATATTCATTATTAATAATCATGACAAAATCAAAGGTAGAAGAAAATCACGTCCCAACTAATCAGTGCTGGAGGGCTGGTAGTGAGTGGTATCACTTGGATATCACTTGGAGACAGGGCCAGGTTTAATACCTTACACATTCACAACTTTGACTATTCTGAACCAGGTTGGGGACAAGACACATGGTATCAAAACAGAGAATATCATATGTGGCAAGCCTACTTGAACTTTTATTCTTCCATTGGATAGCCTGCAACTGCAGCAGCATGACATGGGCTAGGAGTGGGCCCTACCCCCAGGAGGAAGTTCTTGCTGCTACCAGGGGAAGAGGGTGGTGTGGGCAAGCAAACATCAAGGTGTGCCTCACAAGGGTAGGTCATGCATGAAGAGCAACTTGTGATAAGTATTGGACAAGTCTGTATTTGTCAGGTTATGCATGGAATGACTTTATGACAGATAAAGCAAAGAGTACAAATTTCAACCATTTTTTGTTCATGTAACAGGTATTCATTGTGTGTCTACACATACAGTGTTGAACAAGATAGATGTTCTTCCTTTCTCCTAAAGGTCCATATTCCAAAGGGGGTTCATGTCAGAGACAAGTGAAATAAATGAAAATCCTGTGTTGTAGTTGCTAATGAGTCAGAAAATCAGGTGCTATATGGTTACATGTGAGAGTACAGAAAGGGCCACCACATTGAACAAGTTCATGGGACACTAGGACATAGGATATCATGTTTTCTCATTTTATATTCAAATAGTACTTTCTACAGTGGCTCAGTGTGATCACCATGTATGTGCCTTCTCAAGAAATGACAACTCAGCTGGGACCCAAAGATGAATGCAGTTGGTCAGCAAGAGGTTCTGAGAAGAAGGTTGGTCAGGAGAGAAAGGTGGCGAGAAAAGAGGGGTTGGGATTATGCTTGAAGAAATACCAGAAGCTTTAGGTTATAGAGATGTAGAGAGAAAGATGAAATGACAGGAGATGGGACAGAAACAGATGTCAGAGCACACGGATTTTTAAGAACATATTAAGAGATTGGGCTTTATTCTAAAAGTGAGCTCAGATGTTTTTGAAGTGTAGGGTATGAATTTAGGTTCTGGAATGATCTAGGAGATCAGTAATTTTCACCTAAGGTGAGAAGGCTAGATAGAAGGAAGGACTAGAGGTCTTAGGACTTCAAGATTGTTTACATGAAGGAGATAGAGACAAGGCAAGGGTCAAAGACAAAGCCCAAGTTTCTCACTGCACAAACTGTGCGGATGGTGGTACCACTGCTCTCTGCAGGGGGAGCAAGATGGAGGGGTATGCTTTCGCATGGCCAGAATTTGAGGCTCTCATAAGTTGGGTACAGACTGGTATCTAGCACTTAGAATTGTGAGTGTGGCTTTCAAGACAGTGCTCTGGATTTGCCATATCTTGCAAGCTTTTTGAGAATAATCAAGGGTGTCTAAGCAGCCAGATGCACCTCAAAAGTGGAAGAAAATGAGACTGAAAAAGGTAAGTTGATACAAGAATGGCTTGTCAAGCACTGGGTCAGATTTTGTTAATATTTAAGATGAACTTCCCCCTTCTAAGTTCAGCTTTGTTCTGTATTTCCAGATTTCCTCACCACCAGAATAATAGTGAATGCTTCCAATGAGTGATATTCAAAAGAGATAGAGAAGGCAGAAGAAAAAGACCTTATTTTATGTTGCTAGCTATAAACAAGATCATGGGTATTTCCGGAAAGGACCCAAGCTTTGGCCAGTGGCTTCCGGGTGGTACTGAAGACAACACATTCTGGGATGAAGCAACTGTGGTCCTTTGCTGAAGCTTCTCTGTGATTCCTGCATTTCCAGATTTCCTTTTGGTTTTGTTTGTTTGTTTGTGTTTGTTTTTGTTTTTAGTTGAGTCATACCATGAGCAAGCTTGCATTTATAAAGAGCTCATTGGTTGCGGGAAAATATGCAAGATTTAGGAAAAAGGAATTAATTACTCATATCTGCTTTTAATATTTAGGTGTTGGTGAGCCATTGGAATAATCTGTTTGGAAAAGGGAGAACTACAAATTGGTAGAAAGTCCTGGGACTGAGATGATTTTTGGTTAATTGCAACTTTAAAGGAAGTCTCATGTGTTGCAAGACATATTTTTATCTGTGGAGCTCTCTGGTTTTCGAAAGCATGAGAAAACAACAAGAAAACAACATAGATGACTGATAAAATCGGTAAGAATGTGATTTGGGGCAAGCATGTTAATACATCAATATGATAGTATGAGGATTGGGATTTTAAAAGATGTTATATTTAAATATTGGGCAGAAACCAGCAAAATGAAATTTTACAAGTATATGATTTTTTTTTTCTCCCAAGTATGTATTTCTTTTTGGAGAAGTTTATTTTGTTACATAGTCTTCTCAATCCCAATTTGAACTCTCGGTAAATGCTCATTCTTGTCATTGTTTTATCAATGATCTTTAGGAGAAATATTCACTGGTTTAACAGGATCTTTGTCCCATTACTTAGTGTCTTGAGATGCTGGGGAATGCTCTCTCAGATACTCCTTTTGTGTCCTCAGACAAGGGAGGATACTACAGCCTTAGTCTCAATACTGAAATGCAGAGTAAGTGACACACCATCAATAATTTGCATAACTTTCATCCCACTTTTTGGAACCTTTTCTAAGGAAGTACTTTAAAATGTGGGAGACAAAAACATATGCATGAGTGTGTTTTCCAAAACAAGCTATATAAAAAAAGTGAAATACTATAAACAACCAAAATTACATAGCAGATCCTCTGAAGATACATTGTGCTCTTCTTCGAAATGGTGGCTATGAAGAAATACAGCACTGTACAAGTGTTTATGCTATAATAGTAATAGCTTTTAGAGAATACAGATTTATATTTTTTCTTTAATTACATTCTATAAAATTTAAATTCTTAGGAAAAATACTGGAAGGAAATACATAAAGTTATTAACCCAGTATTAGAATAGAATTGTGATGATTTTAAATTTTATTTTATCTAAACGGTAAATATAATATTATATATATATGTACTTTTGCTTCTATCTGTTTATATTGTAGTATTTTATTACATACGTTGTATGGTACAGCTTGAACAACACTTTCCTCTGGAGCTCTGTAGGCAGAAAACCCCCTTCCACCACACATTTTCCTTCTGTGCCCTGTCTTTATGCCATTATTCAATCTTGTGTATGCTTTTATGTATCTTCCAATTTTCACAATGAAATTTTAATTTCTCTTGAGGGCAGAATTTAGGTTTTATTTCCTAAGGCCATCCTTTTGCAGTGCTTTGCACAAAATGTGCCCTCCATAAATACTTGTTAAACAAATAAATTATGTGTCAAAACCATCCATTGATGTAAACATTTTGATTGAAAAACAACTATCCTTCTTAATGAAACATGCAGCATGTACTACATTTAAATTACCAGCCAGTTTCAATTTCAGGCCAGTCTGTTTAAAATGAAAAAAAAAAAAGATTAAATCAATAAATCAATAAAGTAGAAAATGTGACCAATCCATGGTCGTATAATATAGTGGTCATTTGTCGTGTGCAGAGCCAATCAGACATTTTTAACAGATCCTTAAGGAATTTTTTATTTTAAAACCTTGAGGGAAAATTTTCGTCTAGAGACTATGGAGGAAGAAAAATTATAAATATTTATGTGGTCACATGTTGAACTACAAATTCATCTTGAGTTCTTTACAATGTGACTTAACAGAGTATTCTGACTATGTAGCCCAGACACACTTTTTTAAAATAAGCATATATCTACAAAATGAAAACAAATCTGTGTAGTTGTCTATGTAACAAAGATATATCATAGACTATTCAATGATCAAATGAAATATCGGATGGATATCCACTGCATGTACCAGTCTACGTAAGTGGAAACAGTTCTGCAGGAACGTGTATATTTACTTATGTCTTCATAAATGTTCATACAGCCTTTGCTTTCCCTTCCCCTGGGACACACAATCTGAATTATACAAGTAGCATAAGAGCCCAGTAAGCAAAACCACATTCTTCAGATCTGACTGTCATTAATCATTAGTGATCTTGGGTCAATAAGTATCTGACTTCAATAATATGAAAGATAATATGTTTCTCCCAAAGACAACGGGATGTCTGAAACAAAATAGCCTCCCTTGTGAATACAGAGACTGCAAGACAGAATAGAGCAGATGATGGGCAAGTTGTGAAAGAGATCCACACGACAAGATCTGTTAATAATGGACCATGTGAAAACAAACGTATATACGCTTTTAAAAAACAGAATCAAAAGATTTTGGTAAATTCATCAAAGAGGAGATACTTAACTGGAATTTTCCCTTGATATACCTTTTTGGGTCTTAGTACATACTTTAGCAGTCAACTCTTTAGGAACTATCTGAGCAAATATCACCTTAAGATTAATATTTTAATTTGTATTACAATTGAAAAGTTAATTTTCTAGAATGGAGTCATATTGGGCTATGACACATGGAACAAATACTAACTAACTTACATAATGGGCTACATTCATCTAGGAGAATTTTAGCTGATGCCAGTGAAGGAGGTTAAAGCTCAAATAGGGACAATAAGCACCTTTAACTTCATGGGGTATAGAATATCAGTGTTTTGGAACCAATAACCTGAAACTAAATTATGTTATGGTTATATGACTCACTATATATAACCCTGGCTTATTTTAATTTTAGTGGACATAATTTTTCTTGTGTTTAAAATAAGGCAGCAGAATTGATAAGGTTCAAAACATATGGCTTGCCATATGGTAAATCATATTTTATAATAAAAAATTATGTGACTAATATTGTGGGTTTTACATAAAATAGGTCTCCTTGGCAACAAAAACTTCTATTTGGGAAATTCAAAATATACCTAAGACACCTAAAGGAAGAAATAGCATATAATAGGTGCTAATATGAAGATTGAGCTCTTTAGAATTGCAAAGGTCAAAAACACACCAGCTACAGTAAACACGTGTGCTGGGTGTAGTTAAATAAGGGTGCAAAGATTTACGAAGACATAAGAAACGTTTCCGTGGGCTGGAACCAGGGTACTGCCCATTCACACTCAGACTGCAAGGGGAGATGGAATGAAGCAACTTCCTCTGGCTGATTCTAGATGTCAGTCTTCCTCAGTCTCTGTTTCTGTCCTTCTCCCCGAAAGGTCTGCCCCAGTGTGGAATGGCAAGCTCCTTTCTGTGACTCTTCATCCTGAAGGTGGGTCAGTTATAGGCAGGGCTTCAGTCCAAATGCACCCTATCTCCTGGTTCTCCACCATGATTTCAAATCCCTCTCCATCTCAGGGCCACTCCACTACAGGGTCCTCTCCCATGCAGAGCAGGCCTGATGGGTTAGTGTGGTCTTAATGGCTTGCTCCCTTATTGGACTGTAATTTCAGAGCAGACCTACCACAGACTACTGGCTGGAGACTGATAGCTGGCTTCCACCCAGTCCCTGGTCTGGTGAAGTAGGGCAGAGATATTTTACTCTCTCAGTCCATACCCTGCCTTTAGTATTTGCAGAGTGCCCAATTCCAAAATAAATACAACTCTGTTCATTAAGTAGCTAAGTCCAAAAAACTTAATACATGTTTATATCCTAACAACTTAGGGGCCATTGGAAAAGATAATACACATAAGTCGAAAGAAAAATATTATTTTATCTTATAGTTACTTACCATTAGTGGAAAATGTGCACCTGTTGGGCATTGTACAATTTCTTAGTCCTCATGTCTTGATTCACATTTTCATTACACATGCTTCTTATCACACCAACCATCCAAACTCCTTCTTTGCAAAGAGGTGACATTACCAAAAGGATTATAGTGTGATCTAATGTTGAAACTATTAATTATGCAAGCTGATATGTAGCAGTGTCTGGCAGATGTCAAGTGTCTTGGTTTTCTTCAAGGTTGGAAATATCTTGTGGTGCCCTATGAGTTTGGTTGGTCCCCAGGGGCACTTTTATGTAGTTTCTGAACCATGTTAAGATAAAGATGGCAAGTGGCATGATACACAGTAACTTATGTATGAGTAAATCAGCACGATTTTTCTCAGAAGGGATTAATGGGCATGGCAGGAATGCAGAACATTAGAATAGTTCAGTTGAGTTAATTATTAGGAACATGTAATGGTTGCAATAAGAGTTGTATGAAAAAATAATCACTAAAAAGAATTCCATGGGTGAGTTCAGTCTGAAGGATGGACACAACATATGTTGAGAGGAGAAAAGCAGGTATGTCAAGAGCTTAAGGATGCCAGAGCAGTGGCAAGATAAGAAGGGTGACCACTCAACGTGGCTTTGAATGAGACTGCTCTGCCAGGGGTGTAACTATTGGGTCAGTGTTGGAGAGATGCCAATGGGAGTCTTCTTCTGTAGCCTAGTACAAGATGATGAGAACTTAGAATTCATTAGCCGGTATCTGGGGGAATAAGGAAAGGAGACAGAGCTGGAGAGAACCTCCCCCTTTTCTCCTCAAGGCTTTGCCCCATCCATCAACACTTTCCCTTTCTCTGCTGTACCTTAGTCATTGCCTCTAATTGCTTCTTCTCTGTCAGCAGGAGCATGGACCCACTGAAATCTGACTGCTGGTTACTCCTACAAATGATGCATGTTCTTGCTCAACATTCTCCATATTACAGAACCCAAGGGATGATTCTCAGTCATTACCCTAACAAATGCTCAAAACAGCCCCTCTGCTTCCTGTCTCCTCTCTGGACACCATTTCTTCATCTCCTTTGTGGATTTCTCTTCCTCTGTTAGCTCTTTAAATATGCATTTTCTTTACAGCTCAGTGCCAGCCCTCTTCTCACTCTGTAAATGGAGCCCATCATCAAACTGGGTTCTCCCTTCACTTATCAGCCCTTCCTCCAGTCAGATTCCCACGTCACACTTACACTCAGTCACACTGAGCCATTGCCATGTTTCAACTGACCACATTCTTTTATGCCTCTGTGCCCTCACACAGTATATTCCCTTTCTCCGGGACTAGCCACATAATCTGTACAGACCAATGCAAAATAAAAATACTGAGCTTCTTGCCCAAAAACTACTATAAATTTCAAGATGGTGACATCAGAGCACTAAACCGAAACACAGGTCCTTTCTGAGTGAGGCCGAGTGCCTACTGAGGTCACACATGACCTCATCTTCTCCTCAACCTTCAGCACTCATCTCAAGCACTCTCTCTTCCAGGAAACCTGCCTGACCACCTGTCTCACCCATCTAAACCCACTTTCTCTGTCTCCCACTCCTATGTATACCTAAAACCTGGTTCTCATCACTGTAGATGTAGCCGTCCTGACTGAATGGGATATTCTTGGTAGCAGAAAGGATGTGCCTTTTTATCTCCAGCACTTTGGGCCATGCTTAGTTAAATTCAGTCCCCAGTGAGTGCATGTAATATGGAGGGGGCAGAGAGTAGAAAGTAAAATGTACAAGGACTTAGATTTGGACGACAAGAAAAAGAGAACACAAATCCAAAGATATGACTCCATGTGAACTACATGACAATTCAGGGAGGCACAATGGGGAGGAAAATAGCAAATTGATGATACAGCACAGAACTTATTGAAAATTCAAAAGTCTGACCTCTACTTAAATGGCCTTTGTTGAATTTGTTTTGAAATTTACATACAAAGTTCCAAACGAGAAACCGGAGCATAACCTTACGTTTTGGTTAATCTTGCTGAAAACAAAGCTAAAAACGCAGCTTCTCAGATGTGTGCCTATTAAGCACCTGCTCTTTATTCTGTTCTGAGGAGGGGATGGTGTGCGTTACGGAAGAAGAGGTAGTGTGTTAGAGAGTCATGAAATCTTCTAGCATGTATTTTCACCATTCACCCATCTGCTGCCCTATGGACCTTTCCAGGTAGGACATCTTGCGGCGGTGGGGGGGGGTGTGATGACCGGCATGCCACCCCATGCCTCTCCCCATGGTGCCACCACAGACCACTGCATGCATTTCTCGGGCACATGATGGTATGGCTGAACTAGCAGAGCGGTACAGTCAGGGCCAGGATAATCTAAACACCACAGTCAGAACATCATGGTGATTTCCTTGACATTCAGTCTTAATTCCGTAAAACACAGGTCTCATGAAACCTGTATTTAAAAATATCTTGCATTTGATCATCCTGCCATCAAACTGGCTGCAAGTGAGCCTCTACATTTTTTAATAAAGGAGCATACTGTTGGCAGCAGTTCTAGAGCAAGAGTCCAGAACTCTATGCCAGCGTCATCAAATTTCTCAGAGGTGTAGTTTTCTGCAACAAATTTGTCTGCAGAACCTGGGGGGGGGGCGCGCTGGGCAAACACAGGCAAATGAGTTGAAAACCGTTAATGTGAGAACAGTTATAAATTTTGTGTGTTGTTTGGTGTACTACATGATCATTAGATTTTTTTAAATGTAGAAAATACTCAAAAATAAAGGATAACAAGAGAAATACATGATTGTTAAAAGAGCACACTGGCTTTCTTTGGTTGGTCCAGAGCTAGGGGGAAGAAACGGGTTAGAAGGTCACTGTTGTCAGGATCCTGAAGGTTCTGGAATGATCCCTGCAGAGGCTGCAGGTCAGAGTTCCACTGCCATATATGATCTGGGATTGTCCACATGCATATTCAGTCTCCTGATGATAATTAACTCTCAAGAAGACCTCATGAGTAGTTGTATTTAACACTGAAGATTCATAGGGTTTAGGATATGATGGGAGAAACAGTGAAGGGCCCATTATTATTTTTAGTGCCAACTGTGTGACAAGAACTACTTAGAGTACTTATTTTTATGTATTTGAAATTGAAAATAAAAAATATAGGGTGCCTGGGTGGCTCAGTGGGTTAAAGCCTCTGCTTTTGGCTCAGGTCATGATCCTGGGGTCCTGGGATTGAGCCCCGCATCGGGCTTTCTGCTCAGCAGGGAGCCTGCTTCCCCCTCTCTCTCTGCCTGTCTCTCTGCCTGCCTGTGATCTCTGTCTGTCAAATAAATAAATAAAAATCTTAAAAAAAACGAAAATAAAAAATATATTACTCACATCATCTTGAGGTGGAGAAATGAACTCACAAGGACACAGATAGAAGATGGCAGAGTTAAGGTTTAAATGATGATCTTTTTTGGTGGAAGAGGTTTTGCAGTGATTTCTAATGCTCCATATGTATATGGTTCTATTGCGAGAATACTGGAGTAAATGTATTATAATGTTTTAATAATGAGTCTCAAATATCCAACTCGAGGTTTCCTCGCAACAGAAGAGATTTCCATTCCAGGACCATGTTTACAGTTGGATCCAGACATACAAAGAGGTCACCAAGGCACTGTTTCCCTAAGTGTCCGGTTCCTTCTGAAGCTGATGGTTCTTCTGTGGCTGAAAAGTGCCAGACAACAACCAACCACCCTCGGAGAGATGACCAGCTTTCCTCATCCATCCATGAATGGGAAGGAGATGGAGACACAGATACAGAGGGAGAGGGGCTTTCCTACTGTGTTTTTCTTCCTCCTCAGAAGCACTAAGAAACTATATTTTCGCCTAAAGAAAGGGAGGAATGGATATTGGAGAAGCAATGTCACTGTCCAATATAATAAAAGAGGAAGACAACCGTCTCATATTAGTACTTATATTATGAAAGAGTAGAGAGGATACTATCAATGAAGGGACGCTGTCATCTCAAAGAATTTCTAAAGTGTCAATTTTTATGATTTCTTCAAGGTTTGACATATAGGATCCTAAATTTTAATGTTTTAAGAGATTAACATTATTCTGATTAATGAACTAAATTTCATGTCCAGTGCCGCCCCACCAAAAAAAAAAAAAAAAGAAAGAAAAAGGAAAAGAATGTAAAATTTAAAATCACTATAATCTGTGTGTGCAGACAAAACCCCCCAAAAATATTTTTGGTATGTTTCCTTTCAATCTGGTATATGTGCATATTATATTATTATTTAAAGTGCCAATTCTCAGCTATATTTATGTATCCCAACTCTCAGGTTATAATTCACTAACATTGTAATTCATTGTAATATGCAATTCACTGTAATTTGTTTTTTCTATTTTTCACATTATTTCCAGTGCTTTCAAATGAATGTTTATTTCGGTTATTCTAATTCAGTGATACCAAAATTTAAAGCTATAGGGTTTTCTTTAGCATAGCTATGTCCTCAGTGAGCATATTTTCATAGAGCTCTGATTGTTGATGTTTTGCAGTCCTCATGCCCCATTATATAATAATTAATTGGAATAACGATTTATAATACTAAAATGCTAGAATTCATTTTTTGGTTATATTGACTTTTATTATTATTTTATTGCATTGTGTTCTAGAATAACATGACATGCACAATTTCTGCTTTGGGGAAAACTGATCATTTGTTATATAGAATATGAGTTATCCCTTGGATTTAAAATCATTTTTTGTGACGTTTCCATGGGGTATAGAGATGAAGTTCTACTCCTTGAGGATGTGTCCAATATGTGTCTCACAGGCTGGGGTATTGGAAGCAGACTCCAAGAGGGGGTACTGCATGTACACTTATATTAGGGGCTGATGCCTACGGGAGGTAGGGGAGGAATCAGGAATAGGCTGAGTATAGAGTTAGAGTGTATGCAAGTCCAAAAGGAGGGAAGCTCTGTAGCCAGCACTAGCCCTGAGAGTTATTCAGAATTGAGGGAAAAGCCCAGACTTTATTTACACCCCATAAGTCACTGGAATTAGTTACCACCAAGGAGGTTGTCCCTGGAGCAAGGAGCTCTGCAGATGGGGCAAAGCCTGAAGGAGCTGACCAGTAGATGCTGACTAGGGAGAGTCGGGGCAAAAAGTCTACCTTAGAAGAACAATGGATCTTCTTTTTGTTGACCACTGTCTAGTAGAATATGCTCATGAATTCTATCACTCAGACTTTTATATTCTGGACTCAGTATTTATTGAACCTACTGGATTTATCAAAAACTCAGGAAAATATGTTGAAGTGATTATATTTTTTATCCATATCACCTGACATTTCTTTTAAAATGATGTTAAAGCTTTTCATCTCAAATAATTTCAGCTAACAAAAAGGTTGAAAATACAAAAAAAAAATCCCATTCACTCTTCACTCGGTTTCTCCAATAGAACTAAAATACAACATCACGAGCAGAAAGTTGACACTAATAAAATGAAATGCTATCCACTAATCTACAGCCCTTATTTGAATTTTGTCAACTGTCCAACTCTATTGCTCTTTTCCTTGCTGTTGTTCCAGGAAAGAATCCCAGACCGCCACGCATATTGACTATCAGGTGCCTCTAGGTTTCTCCAGTCTGGGAGCGCTTATCAGTCTTTATTTGTCCTTCAGGACCCTGAAATTTGGAAATTTGAAATCTGCTGGCCAGTTAGGTTCCAGATTGTCCCTCGGGTTAGGTTTGTCGAGGTTTTGGTTAAATTCAGGTTAGGCACTGTTTTTAAGGATGTCATCGCGATGCTGCCTTTCTCAGTGCATTGAGTCGGAAGTGATATGGTGGTAATATGTTTCATTGCTGATGTTAAGCTTTGTCTACCTGGATAAAGTACAATTTTAATCCCTCTCTTTGTCATTAATAAGTACCTTGTTGGTGGTATTTTAGAGCATAAAAATATTCTGTTTTTCTTTATACTTTTGCCCACGAATTGTAGTAACTGGTAATTCTTGCCTGAAACAAACCTGATGGCAGTGATTGTAAATGATGACTTTCTGTTGCCATCATCATTCCTTGTATGTTTATATGTTGGAATTACAGTATAAGGAAAAGTTTTCCCTTCTCCCCTGTTTGTTTATTTTTTATATCAGGAGAGACTTATAAAACATCTATTTGTTTATTTTATGAGCTATAATTCATTACTGTCAATTAGTTGTAGTTCAAATTGTTCCCCATTCCCTGGCATTTGTAAATATTTTGGTCTATGATTTTCTAACATGCTCTTAAGCACAACAATTTATGCTTTTTTAAGTTTTCCCAGTTTTATTGACCCAAATGAAATTCTACTAATAATAGTGAAATAAGTTTCTGCATGTATTTATATGACAGAGTTTAACAAAACCCATTGTTCTGTACCTACAGATTTTCAAAATGTTATGAAAAGTACAGTGAATCATTACATGTATATAGCTTCAGTGGTCTTGACTTACTACTCATTCCTTCTGCATCTGTAAAATATAATATAAACCCTTCTTGTAAAAAAAAGGCATCAAAACAGGAAAATAGTACATATAAAACTGATTCATTCAGGTGAGTTTTAAGCAGAATTGTAAAATCAGCAATATAAAAATAAATCTAGGAAAAATTAAAACCTACTCATAAAAAAATCCTGCTTTCATGTAAATTGTAGCAAATTGTAATATTTGTCAAGAGAAAATAGTCCTCATTTTTTTTAAGTTTTCTGCCTCCAACATGACTGTGTCTGACAGCAACCGTCTAACCCCTGTGTTCTTCCTATTTTCACTTGCTTCTAGTTAATTCAGTTCTTCATTTTCCTATGCTAATGCAATTTCTCCATAGTTGTTGTGTTCCTTTGGTCATTTTAATAAGAGGAAATTTGCCCACCCACGCCTGAGTTACCATCTGACTTCAAGCTCCTTATGTTTGTTTCTAACAAATTACTATCTGTTAATACACAGACAATTTATGGTGGTGATGAGAACGAGCTTGGAAAGGATATGGTTTGAGGTTTATAAAGTAAACTCAGCTAATGTTGGTCCTGACTAATACATCAACATCTAATATTCGGCTCTCAAATACTAATTAATTCTTCCTTCCTCCCTCATATTAATTTCATGTCATTCCAAGTCTTTAGGGGAGAGCTGCTTGCAGCTTTCAGCAGGAACACTCATGCCTTGCCAGAGATTTTTATTAATTGCAGTAAAGGCAGTGATTTTGGACAACCAAATTTAGAAAAGAAAGATGAGTTTGGAAGACAGTTCCCCCCTTTGGCAAGTATGATATTTCAGGATCTCAATAAATCTTTTTGAATCTAATAGAACTGGAAGTAATTTTTCACATCTTTTATAATACTCAGATATTCTGGTAATCCAATTACAATGACCCTTATAGTCCGATGTTCATATTAACACTAATTTCAAAATACTAAATAAGTTCAACAAATCAGTTCACTAACCCTAGTCCTAAGAGGATATTTCACTCTAATGACAAAGACATATTTATACATAATTTATATTAGTACATGGTTAAAATGGCCTTTAAATATTTAAAATTCTGGTAGCCAGATGAATCTTCTGTATGCAATTATAAATACCTTTCTGGGATATTTTAAATTTTTCTGAGTGTATGGAATTGAAAGACCATTCATAAATCATGTAATGGAATCTTTCTAAACAATATGATATAGTGAGGAATTAAATAGCAAGTCAGGGTACTATATAGCTTGGATGGCTGATAATTATTATGTAAACTTAAACACCTTGGCCGTTCATCATACTTTGTTATGTGTGAAATGTGAGACAGATACTCTCTTGTTTTCTTCCGTGTATGTTATGGAAATAGAAATAGTGGAAGGGAGGGAAGACTCGAGTGGTAAACTGCTCAGGTGGCTACAGGGGCCGGCAGTAACACAGTCTCCCTGAGTCCATGACCAAAACCACACCTGAGTCAAGGTCAGGATTTGGAGAGGGGGCGGCACTAAATGACAGGATCACTTCTGCAGAGAGGAAGAGCTTTCCTTGGGCCAGAAACAGGACGGCGCCGGGTTCTCTTTCCAAACTAATGCTAGCTCCTGAGAAGGCAGGTTTTTCCTTTCTTTTCAAGCAATTTAGAATTTGGGGAGTGCATAAATGTTTTATGTGATAGATGTGTTATGACATGCTTGGAGAGGAGCCCTTCCTAGTCTGTTATGATCTGAGAACTCTGGAGCTGGAGGGCCCTGCTGCTGAAGGGGGGAATGAACCCAAGGCCTGCAGTCTGCCACAACCTTGGGTCTGGGTGCTTTGGTGTTAGATATTCAAACTGCCTGAAGATGCTTGGGTTATTTGGTTCAAACTTAGGGCCCAAGCTGGACAAAAGGACTTGGAATGATGCTGTATAAACCTTGTGCTGGAAGCAGTACACTTGGTTGGGAAACTCTATTATCTTTAATTTATATATATATATATATATATATGTATATATATATATATTTTTTTTTTTTTAATTTGACAGAGATCACAAGTAGGCAGAGAGAGAAAGAGGGGAAGCAGGCTCCCTGCGGAGCAGAGAGCCCGATGTGGGACTCGATCCCAGGACCCTGAGATCATGACCTGAGCTGAAGGCAGAGGCTTTAACCCACTGAGCAACCCAGGTGCCCTTATATTTATTTTTTTATATTTATTTATTTTATTTTCACGTCGCCAAGGGAGCATCTAGCATACATAAAAGTTAAAGCAGCTTCCACACATTAAAAATATGAACAAGATAAAACACACCTACTCAGCAAATGGAGCTCAAGGTGTGAAGTTCAAAGGAAGATAAACCCCTATGTAAAAGCTGTCGGTCTGGGGCCACCATACCTCTTAAATGACAGGGTGCTGAAGGTGACTGTAGGCGTACACTTGCTAGACACTGTTCATTTAAAAAGTAGGTGCTCCAATAAATCAATTCTGTTAGGAGCCTTGAGAAAGGCAGGGAACACAGCACAGATTAAGCTTCCCTTAAGGTCTCAGTTTGGATTGCTGGACGTGACAATATGTGAAAGGGTTTTACCTTTAGTTTCTATTTTATTAGCAAAGTAAGGCTAAGAGTTCCCCAGACATTATGTGGAACTATACAGATTAGGTATATTTGTCAGTACCTCTAAATACCCAAGGATCTTCTACTTGCTCAGCAACATTATGCTCCTCCAGTTTCTACAGCTACACAATGAGGTTGCAAAAACAGTCCTCCTTGTTGCTTAAAAGAGTTCTCTCTAAAACTCAGTTTATTAAGAAAGTGTTAATATTTCTACCACTTGGAGGTTGTATTTAAAAACAGAGACTCCTGAAGGGAAATTTAGCTCAAAGGGTCTCATTCAAATGACTTTGAACTGTCTCTGAGAAGTGACGTGTAAGACACGTTGTTAGAATTTCTAACACCTTTTTGGATTTTTTTATAGCACAGAACACTAAATGTCCTGCGACAGAGGTATTTGCATTCTTGTTGTATTTTCCACAAGGGTGTAAGGGACTTAGGGTCAGGACCCATGTTTCATTATTGTTTTATCCCCTACAACAGCATCTTACCATATATATTCCTTGATGTTAACAAGGGTTAAGAGGAATGAAAAAAAAATCTATTTATGTAAGAATGGGGAACTGTGTTAAGGAAATTTAAACAAATTTTAAAATTGCACGTCCTATAAGACTTCAAAAGCTGGATAAATTCTGATATAAACTCAAATATATTTCCACTGAAAAAAAGATTGAAAAAAACACTGAATCATTTTGCCATTGCTGCAATAAAGACAGAGTATTTTCTTCATCCCATAAGACCCTTTGGGCCCTGAGCTGCCATTTCCCTCCTCTACCCCAGGAACAAGTAATCATTGCTTTGCTTTCAGTGAATACAAAACTTTTGCCTATTTTAGAATGTTATACTACTGGAATTATAACATACACTCTTTTGTATCTATCTGTCTTCCTTTGCCCATTAAAGGAATGAGCATGTTATTAATAAAAATAAGACATTTTTGATATACATGTTATTAATAAAAATAAGACATTTACGTTTATTGCCCAGTACTGTTTTATTGAGTGAATGTGCCACAGCTGGTTGATCCATTCTTCTGTGAGTGGATATTTGGGTTGGTTTCGGTTTAAGCTATGAAGTATAAAGTTACTTCGTACAAGTCTTCAGGGACATGTTCTCATCTCCCTCCAGTAAATATGGCAAATATCACAGGATAGCACTGTTGGGTCTCTCCTTCATTTATGTTTAACATTTGAAAAACTTTCAAATTGTTTTCCATTTCCACCAGCAACTAATCTGATTTCCTGTTTCACATCCTCATTAGTACCTAATCATAATTGTCTTTTTAATTTCAGCCATTCAATTGTGTGTGAATGTTTTATTTCATAAATTCTATTTTTCAGTTCTAAAACTGCTGCCTGAAGTGGAAATAAAAATTTTAGGGTTCTTATTGTTAATACTTTTATTTCTTATTCATTGACAATGCTTTTATTTATTTCTTACGAATACATATAATGTCTGCTTAAAATTCTTGTCTGTTAGTTGGTTCTGGTTCATCTCAGAACAGGCTCTATTGACTTTCTTTTCTTCTGAGATGTGTTCTGTTTTTGGGATTATTCGTATTGTCTGTTAACCTTGGATTATGTCTCGGGTATTATGAATTTCAGCTGAAGGAGGTTCTCAGTTCTATTACATTTCTTCAATGAATATTGTTTCATATATGTTAGCAGATAATTTGTTTGACTCTGTTTGAGCTGCAAACTCTACTCCTTAAGATTCAGCTCAGGTCTGAGTCAGATCATTTGTCTTCAGCTGAAATGATGATTTAGTCCATATTACACATGGGTTTCAGAGCTCAGTCAGGATGTACATGGAAAGATTTGGGTGATCTTCTCTCGCTCTTTCTCTTATGGGATTCTCTCCATCTTTTCAGCATTCACCACCCAGATGTCCCTAGATAGGTAGACTGTGGGAGTCTTCCATGTCTGCTGTCCCACTGCCACTGCGTAGGTTACAGAATCTTTATAGCCGTCAGTCTCCAGTCCTTTCAGAAAGCATGCACTCCTCACTAAGATCTGCCTGCCGCTGTCCGCTCTTCAGTGCCTTCAGCTAGCTATTTTACCTACTGTGTCCAAGATTTTCAGTGGCTTTTCGCAGGGGGTTATATGATAGGGACTTCGTTTTTCAAACTTAAAAATAACATTCGTACATGTTGTAACTTATATTTTCACTTTTGTGGCATCATTAATGAACAGAATTCCTTAGTTTAAGTGGAGACGAGTGTATCTTTTTTTTTTTTTTTAACTTTATGGTTATTGCTTCTTGTTCTCTATTTACCTGATCCAGGTACTTGAGATTTCCTTCTGTATTTTCTTCTAGAATATTTATTGTTCTAACTTGATCATTTTGATCAGAATTATTTTACCAGTGAAAACCCTCTGATAGCTTGATTTAAAAAAATAAGTTAGGTAGCTATAGTTCAACATAACTAAGTAACTACATAGAAAAAATTCTAAATAAATACTAACTATAAACCCATAATTTGTAAATTTCACTTATGATTAGCACTAACTCAAATGTCTCCACATTAAATACAAGAATCAAAAATCAGCTTGTCACCGATTAATCAGCCTTCAAGTGAAAGTACCAACTATGTTGGACTGTTAAAATGACATCAACAAAAATGTTTCAATCAAATTAACTTTCCTCAGGCAACTAAATTAAGTTTCTGAAGTCAAGCATGTAATTAGAATCCTTTTCTCTCATATATATTTTACACATTAAGTATGCTTGAAATAGTTTCTATTTTGTGAATTAAAATAGAGGAGTAAGCTTTAGTCTCTTTATGAATGAAGCTCTGAACATGTAAGAATTACCATCCAATCTAGACATTTTTATTCCCTGTATCTTAAAATAAATAAGATCATATTATGTCTACAAGTTTACAACATATTTTTAAAATACCCTATATTCTGTAGTGTCTCCTTAATTATCTTTTTATAGATTCCTTTCTGGGTACAACAGCAACAACAAAAAAAAAAACATAGAGAAAAGTGAAAATAAACAGCTAAGAAAGAAAAGTAATGGTCAGAATGTTAACAAGAGTCATGACAGATGTTATATTAATAAACAAAACCATGACTTTTATAAGTATTATTTAAACCTAGTGTTTATTAATATTGCTATAAAAAGCTTAACTTTGTAAAATAGTATTTGTAAAATACCATTTTTTCCACAGAACTTAACATGTACATGAAATGCACAGTGGCTTCCTTGGCCTCACCTATATTTAATTTTAAGCTTTCTAAAAGTGAGTTTCCTCTCTTACTCGTCCCTTTTCCCCCAATGGTAATATTTTTCCCAAGTATGCCTCATGACGTTCATTGTATGGTGAAAAGAAATTGGCTCACAGGTTATGAAGGTTAAAAATGTTCTTTTTTTTTCTTCAATGCACAAGACATATATTAAAGCATGAACCACACCAATGATCATTCCACAAGGGTGTTAGTTTCTCAACAATTTAGAAACTCAAAATGATAATGCACAAAGAAACGAATTAACATGTCGTCTACACGGCCTTACTTTGATTGCCTTTTAAAATGTGTGTCCTAGGAAGTTACACGGCTTCTCTTCTCCAGCGTGACCCCTGGCATATACGGTGCTTTGTGATAAAATACTCCAGGTGCTTCCTGTGTCCGTGGCACCTGCTAGACTCTATCTCAGCCCTTTGCTGTGACCAGGAGGAACACACCTTCAGCTCGGAGCGCGGGGACACTGCGGGCGCGACCTGAGCGTCGGCTGCCCCGGAGCGCGGGGTCGGGTCAGCGACCAGCACGGTAAGCGGCACGAAGAACGAGACAACCAGTGATGCGCGCTCAGTGTCATCGAGGAGCTGACGTGAGGGACACTCGCACGCACTGCCAGGGACTGGCTCGTTTATGCCGGACTCCCCCGCTCGTCTCCTCCTTCCTCTCGCGTCCCTACTTCTCCACCTGAGATGGGTGACGTCTGGGCGCACCTGGGGCTGGCAGGGGCTGGTCACGCGTCACCCCGGGACGCCTGGGAGCGGGTTCTGGAGGAGGACATTTGAGTCAGCGGGCCTGCTGTCCATCGGGGCGCCCTCCGCACGCCCGCAGGCCTCCCCTGACCTCTGATGGCCTGCGCACCGCCCAGAGGCCGAGCTCGCCCTCTCCTCCCCGGCCTGCTGTCACCGCGGAGCCCCGCCGGGCCAATGACTTCACCCGGAACCGCACGACCCCTCCCCTGGGGCCCAGAGCCTGCCGTGCCCTGGACCTTTGCTGCTGGACCCGCATTCAGCTCGTGTAAGGCGGAGGTAGTGTGGGTTTAGCGGCGGGTTTTTCGCCACCACGGGAGGGAGGCTGCAGGAAGACCTGGCCTCGCAGGAGCCCGAACCATCATCCGGCTGTTAAAGGCGTGGCCCTGGGCCCCCCCGCGAGCAGCTTGGTCACCTGTCCTGGCCTGTCACGGGGTCTGCTGGGGGGGCGGGGGTGGGTGTGAGGCGCTTCCTCCCGCCCACAGCACCTGGCCTGGAGAGGCAGGCTGCGCTCGGCCTCCGCCTTCTGCAGATGTACTTTCTGTCCCCCCGGTGGCCACAGTCACCCGCTGTGCCTCCCAGATCCCCAGTCCACTCTCCAGTACCAGGAGGGAAACCGTTCAGCGCACCCACTGCCGGTGGAGGAACAAGAGCCCCTCTCTTGCTTGGGGGTCACTGCCCTCAGTTGCCGGGGTCCCTGCCACAACGTCATTGCCTTGTGCCTGAGCCGCAAGCTGAGGCCTGATAACCCCAGACTTCCCATCGCATCAGAGGCCCCAAGTGAAGATGGTTAGATAGGTGTATTGTTTTTTAAAGAACATTTGAAAAAAATATGATATGCCTTTGTCATCGGAACAAGCCAGAGTGCAGAGACAGAAGGAGAATCAGCTGAGTCAGGAGAACGTGGGGATAAAGTCTCTTTGTCCTTCTGCAAACATTTTTCCTACTCTCTTACTTTGAGGACACTAATACAGAAGTTACTAATAGCAGTGAAGTGGAGCTATCACTAATGATTACATGGACATTAAAAGAATGATAGAGGACTATTATGAACAACTCTATGACATAAAATTTGATAAATGAAATGTATCAATTCCTTGAAAGCTAACAAATTTCCCACAAAGAGATACAGGTAATCTATTAAAGAAATTGAGTCAATAATAACTTTCCCAAAAGAAAGCACCAGATATAGATGGTTTCACTGATGAATTCCACCAAATATTTAAAAAATTTTAAAAATGATGCCTCATCAAAGAAGGTAGGCAGATGGCAGATAAAGCATCTGAAAAAATATTTGTATCTTTAAGATACAAATGTAGTGTTGTTTATAGCAGCAATGTCCCCAATAGCCAAACTATGGAAAGAGCCTAGATGTCCATCAACAGATGAATGGATAAAGAAGATGTGGTATATATACACGATGGAATACTATGCAGTCATCAAAAGAAATGAAATCTTGTCATTTGTGATGACATGGATGGAACTAGAAGGTATTATGCTGAGCAAAATAAATCAACCAGAGAAAGACAATTATAATATGATCTCTCTGACATGAGGAAGTTGAGAGACTACGTAGGGGGTTTGGGGGGTAGGAAAGGAATAAATGAAACAAGATGGGATAGGGAGGGAGACAAACCATAAGTGACTCTTAATCTCACAAAACAAATTGAGGGGTGCTGGGGGGAGGGGGTAGGGAAAGGGGGGTGGGGTTATGGACACTGGGGAAGGTATGTGCTATGGTGAGTGCTGTGAAGTGTGTAAACCTGGTGATTTACAGACCTGTAACCCTGGGGCTAATAATACATTATATGTTAATAAAAAAATTAAAAAATTTTAAAAATGATGCCATTTCTCAACAATTTCTTTTAGAAAATAGAAACAGAGGTAATACTTCCTACTTATTCTATGAGGCCAGCTTTACCCCAGATAAAGACATTACAGTAAAGAAAGACTTCTTGTAAACATAGATGCAAAATCCTCAATATAATAATAGCAATTTGAATCAAATAATGTATAAGAGAATTCTATACCACAACTAAGTGGGAATTATCTCAGGTATGCAATGGTATTTCAAGATTTGAAAATCAATTAACTCAATCCATCATATTAACAGGTTAAAGAAGGAAAATCATATGATCATATCAATTGAGGCAGGAAAAAGCATTTGACAAAATCTAATACCAATTCATCATAAAAACTCCCTAAAAAATGGGAATAGTGGTGGACTTCCTCAGCTTGATAAAAAATAATAATAATTTACAAGCTAACATAATACATAATTATGAAAAACTGGAAGCATTCCACCTAAGATCAGGACAAAGCAAAGATGACCCCACCCATCATTCTTATCCAAACTTTTATTGGAAGTATACCTAATGCAATAAAACAAGAAAAGTAAATAAAGGTAAAAAGGATTGGAGAACTAAAATTGTTCACAGATAACATGACTGATGAAAATTTAAAAAAAACCTCATGGAGATAATAAGTGATTACAATAAGCTTCAGGATATAAGATTAATATACAAAAGTCAATTGCTTCCTTGTATACGAGCAATAAACAATTAGAACTTGAAATTAAAAATACAATATAAGTTAGCACCAAAAAAAGCACGTACATAGAAATAAATCTAACAAAATATATATAAGATCTTTATCAGGAAATACAGAGTTTTCATAAAACTCTGAAGAAAAAAAATCAAAGAAGAACCAAATAAATGGAGAGATGTTCCAGGTACATGCGTAGAATGACTCAATATTGTCAAGCTATTTCCAACTTGATCTATAGGTTTAAAGCAATCCCCCCTCCCCAAATTCCAGTAAGTTATTTTGTATATATCAAGAAACTAATTCTAAATTTTATATTGAGAGGAAAAGGACCAAGAAGAACCAATACAATACTGAAGAACAAAGTTGGAGACCGACGCTACTCAACTTCAAGAAATACACTAAAGCCACAATGATGGAAACATTGTGGTATTGGCCAAATGATACATAAGTAGATCAATGGGACAGAATAGAGGTCCCCAGAAATAGATCCCCATACATATAGTCAACTGATCTTTGACAAAGGAGCAAAGGCAATAAATACAATGGAGCAAAGATAGCCTCTTTAACAAATGGTGCAAGAACAACTGGACATCCACAATCAAATAAATCGAGACAAAGTTTATGCCTTTCACAAAAATTAACTCAAAATGGATCATTGACCTAAATGTAAACATCAAATCAAACAACTTTTAGAAAACAACATTGAAGAAAATAGGGATGACTTTGGATCTTGCAATGACTCTTCAGATTTGACACCAAAAGAATGACCCATTACAGGAAAAAATTGATGTTAGATTCATTAAAGTTTGGAATTTCCTCTCTTTGACAGATACCATTAAGAGAATGAAAAGACAAGCCGTGGACTAGAAGGAAGTACTTGCAAAACACGTATCTCGTAAAGGACTTATCTTCAAAATATGTCAAGAAGTCTTGAAATTCAACAATAAGAACTCAAACATCCTAAGTAAAAAGAGGAAAGGATCTGTACCGCTGTCTCATCAAAGAAGGTAGGCAGATGGCAGATATAGCGTCTGAAAAAATATTTATCGTGTCTCGTCAGGGAATTACAAACTGAAATAGTGAGCACCACAACACATCTATTGGCAGGCAAAGTCTAAAACACTGATGCCACCAAATGCTGACGAAGATGCAGACTGAGAGCTCATTCACTGCTGGTGGGAATGCAAAATGGTACAGCTACTTTGGAAGAGAGCTTAGCCATTTCTTACACAACTAACAGTACTCTTAGATGTTTTCCAGCATTTGTGCTTGCTGGTATTTATCCGAGTAAGCTGAAAACTGAAAATCCATACAAAACCATGCACATGCAGGTATATAGTATCTTTATTCAAATTGTAAAAACTTTGAAGCCATCAAGGTGTCTTTCAATAGGTGAATTGATGAATTAGTTGTGGTCCATCCATACAATGGAGGACCATTCAATGATAAAAAGAAATAGAGCTGTCAACCCATGATGAGACATGGAGAAACCTTAAATGCATGTTACTAAGTGAAAGAAGACAATCTAAAAAGGCTCCATAGTATTATGTTGCAACGTGGATGTCTGGAAAAGTAAAAACTATAGAGACAATAAATTATCAGTGATTTTCAAGGATTTATGGGGAAACAGGGAGATCTACAGGTGAAGTACAGGGTGTTTCTAAGTCAGTATGCATTCTGTGTTATACTGTAGCAGCGGATACATGATATGATGCATTTGCTGAAACCCTCGGAACTGTAAAACACAGAACGAACCCTAATGCCAACTATGGACTTGAGTTAATGATAAGGTATTAATACTGATTCATCTTTTGTAATGAATATGCTATATTCATATCAGATATTAATAATAGAAAAAAACCAAGCAGGGATAGGAGTACATGGGAACTCTGTACTATCTGCTCGTTTTCTATTTATCTAAAATTTCTCTAAACAATCATATCTGTTAATTGCTTTACATAATTTGAAGGAACACTAGTGCATGTAAGTATAGGGTTTCATATTTTTCTTTTCTTTTCTTTTCTTTTCCTTTCTTTTCTTTTCTTTTTAAACTTTCATGTGCTCTCTTCCCTGCCCCAGATTCAGGTCAGTTGAAAGCTTGAACTTTCTTTCTCCCTCTCTTTTTTTTTTTTAATTAAAGATTTTATTTAATTATTTAACAAGCAGAGGGAGAGAACACAAGCATGGGAACAGTAGAGGGAGAAGGAGAAGCAGTCTCTCTGCTAAGCAGGGAGCCTGAGGCAGGTCTCGATCCCAAAATCCCAAGATCATGACCTGAGCTGAAGGCAGACACTTAACCATCTGAGCCACCTAGGTGCCCTGGGTTTCACAGTTTCTTGATGAATTCAATTTTTTTAATCATTATTTGATATTCCTCTTTAACTTGAGTAACTTAAATTTTGGCCTGCAGTATATTTTACATGATGATAATATAGTTAGACCAACTTTCTTTTGCTTAGTATTTGCCTTATAGTTGATATATCATTTTTTAAATTACTTTTCAATCTTCTCTGTCCTGAAGTTTTATGTTTGCCTCTTGTAGATAGTATGTAGATTGATTTGTTGGTTTATTTATCCATTCTAACAAGCTTGTCTTTTAATTACAGAGCTAAGTCCCATTGACGTATATTGTGATTATAAATATATTCAAAGAATTTTGTTGAAAATGAAGTTTTTGATTGATAGTTTCCATTGTTGTTGATGAGAGGATACAGTTAACTTTCTTGATCTATTTCAGGCATTCCTTGTTTAACTTTGTCTTGTTTTATTCCCTCTTTTTCTATCATCACCTTCTTTTTGTCTTTCGGGTTTAATGTTTCCGTGCAAAATGACTAGTTTTACTTTAACTACGTTTATTGTTTGGAATTTACTGGGATCCTGAACTAGAGCGTTAACACTTACCAGCATTTCCAGAAATTTTCCAGTCATTCTCCTCTCTGCTCCATGAACTCCACTGCAAACCTTAGACGGCTTCCTCTAGTGTCGGTTTCTTTCCACCCTCTTCCACGTTTTCAACCTCTGGGTCTTCCATCATCTTGAAGAAATTTTCAAATAAACAATGTATTTCTGTAGTTCCTTCTTCATCTAGATGAACTGATGTTAAATCAGATTTTTTTTCTTATAGTCACATACTTTAATTACTTTTCAATCTACGTATCTGTTTTTTTTTAAGATTTTATTTATCATTATTTTTTTATTATTTCATTTCCTTTCAGCGTAACAGAATTCATAGTTTTACAACACACTCAGTGCTCTATGCAATGTGTGCCCTCCATAATACCCACCACCTGGCTCCCCCAACCTCCCACCCCCCGCCCCTTCAAAACCCTCAGGTTGTTTTTAAATCAGATTTTTAAGAAAAATTTCATTCATCTTATTTTTCAGGCCTAGGTTTCAATTTTGTTATTATTTAAATGTTTCATCAATTTTATATATGTTTGCCCATTAATTTTTCTCTTAATAACTTTTTAGCTTGCCTTGTCTTGTGATTTTATTTTAACTTCAATCTTACCTTTCTTACGAGTTTTTATGTGAGAATATTCTGAAGAGTGAATCAAAGTGTTATTCCTTCAAAAGGGATTGCATTGTCTTCTATGTATATCATAAACCTGGGGCCACAGTAAATTAAATTTTCTTTTAGAGGAAAGTTCAGCCCTTAATTTCATGCATGGCTTGGGTTTCTTCTTCCAGCCTGGTCCACGGCCCTTTCCCATTTTACTCTGTGGGGCTGGTTCTTCTTCAGCGTGCTACCACTCAGAGCTGCAGAATTCTGGGCTCCTTTTTGACTGTACCTTGGTCGTGACCTTCTTTATCTTTAGTTCTTAAATCAAAACTCATGCTTGCCTGGTTATATTGGACACGGTAGAGTAAAATCCAGTGTCCTGTTTTCCTTTTGGATCCCCTTGGTACATTGGTTTTCAGTTTTTCAGAATGCTTCACTTTCTTGACAGCTGACTAAGGCCGTCAGTGTCTTTGTGTGTGTGAGTGTGTGTGTGTGTGTGTGCATGTGCGTGCATGTGTGAGTACATGTGTGAGTGTTTGAGTTTTCTTCCAGCATTCTGAGTGGTGTTTCAGCAGAAAGGTTTTTGTTTAGGGCACCTGAAAGCTATCCTTTCTTCCCTCCTTTCTGTCGTCACGTACTTTCCTGAACTCTCCATCCAGACTGACCTGTCCCAAATACGGGTAGCTCTTCAGGTCATTTCTTCTGCTGCTCATGAACACTCCCAGCACTCCCAGGCAAGATCAATTAACATATACAATGCAATAGTAAAGTTACTGTCATCATGTAAGGAGAAGGCCACTGGGATTCAAATCCACAGGATCAGTCATGAGCCTTGCACATGGTCTTTTGGTAGCCATGGAACTGTGCCCACCTTTTCTTCTATGAAACCGGGTATGAGGATCACGTGAGACACTGTGTGTGAGACTGCTTCATTATATGCAATTCTGCCTGCAAGTACAAGCTATGTTGGTTTTTCACCTGAAGAATTTGTAGGTCCTAAAACTATATGAGCCAAAGCCATAAGTAATAGGGATAATTTTAAGGAGTTATGTAAATTTATAAGATTTTTTTTAAAGATCACTGGGGTTTTAGTGCTTCTCTGAGTCAGTCTTTAGAACTTCCATGCTTTATTCTGTCTGCCCATACATGTGCAGCGAATATGTTTTATACCATAAATGCATCATCTGTCTTCGTGAGTGTTTGCAAAAGGCAGCAAAGGAAATCTCCTTTGTTATGTAGCTTCCTCATCACCAGCACTGAAATGGAATCATAAACCATAGTTAACTTCATTTCCAGAATTTTCATAATGGCAGGACAGCTGTTCAGCATAAGTTGTCCTGTTGCTTTTCAATTTATGGTACATAAGATAAAATAAATTTGGAAGTAAAGGCCAAGAAGCTTGGATGAACTTTACGAGATTTAATTTGGCTGTGTCGGGGGCTTATTTTTCATTGGAACATTTTCAGTCTCATGGACACTGGTTTTGAGCCAGTAATAAGTTTCCCAACTTGTTTAAGATGCAATTTTAAAATAAAGCTGGAAGATAATAATCATATGAAAAGCTGGTTTAGAAATCCTCATTGGTAACGTGTTTGGGAAAAGGGTGGATTCTGTTTTTACAAACCTGATACTTATGTTGCCCATATTGATACTCAAGTGTAACTTTTCAAATAAAAAATCCTACTGGTAAGAAATGAAATATTCAAATTTACCAACATTAATATTTTGCAGAAAATTTGTATCTCCAGCATCACCGTTGCATGTTAAAACACGAGAAAGCCCTGAGCCCAGAGTTTTGAAGCTGGAGAGATAAAGTCATTTGTTCAGGTGTGTAAATGGAAATTAACCTAACAATGGGATTGATTATATCAATTTAGTGTTCCAGCTTGACAAATTATAATTATCAATACATCATTTCCATTTCTATCTATCTATAAATAATGACCCAGAAGTGAAAAAGGATGTAGCTAGTAAAGATCAGATTAGACCACTAATTCTTCTTGAAGCATTTTCAGAAAACAGAATTTACATTATTCATAGTGCTTAAAATGCCAAGGAACAGCCAAACCTTGGTCTCAGCTGGCCTCCAACACCTGGTTTTTAACCACATCATTTTTTTCTTCTGTTTTGGTAGGATGATAAGCATTTTGAAATTCAGAAAGCTTCTTCCATGCATTTTAAGTGTGAGTGGGTCTCAGAATACCAATGATACAAATGTATTGGGAAATTACATTAACTTTAGGGTTTTATGACTTCATCTCCCTTTCAGAAAGAATCATACCTTTAATTGCTATTTGTTCAGAACACTATGAACATTACAGTAGTAGAACAAGAAGGCCAATTGATAGGAAAATTATCTCCATCTATGTCCCGTTTCCAGGGGACAGAAGATCTCTCAGATTTGAGCTGAGAAAACTTTTGTTAAACAGGAGCCAGTAGCCACATGCGCACAACTAATCCTGAACTTGAATCAAGTCTTCTCCATATTTTAGAATGTGCCCATTTCCTCTCATCTAACTTTTCATTTCAGAGGCCCTGGCAGCACAGCGCGGTGAGAAGGACTGCTTTGTAATCATTTTGATTTATCCATAAGCAGGACATTTGCAAAATCCCTTAAGAGCTCATCCTCACAGATTTGTAGCTCAATTAAGAGGATTCAATTAGTCCAGATACACTGGCTAAGGAGAACATGAGGCCCAAATCTCCAGAGATTCTAGGATCTCACGCAGTTTGTTGTGACAAAAAGCTTCATTTCCTTGCACTGATACATTTTCTTCAAAACATTTGGCAAGGAAATTACATCTCTGGCAAATGATGTAACTACAGTTGAATTTTGCAGCCCCAATTTTCTCCATACCCTGTCTTCAGGAACAGGGGCATAGGGTCAGGACACACCGCCGATCTCCTCATTATTTGATGCTCAGCAGAATGGAAGCTCCTTTCCACTCGTGTGGAGTCAGATGTTGCAGTGAGAGAAGCTCAGGTGCCTGTATCCCACTGTTGTTCCCCCACCTCAGATAGTCTTGGCTGGATGAAAATGATGGGAACTCATGAGACTTTGGGGTCCTGTTTGGTCCCAGACACAGTGCTAACTTTTGTCTGCTCTGCCTACGATGATTCTCAATACTACCTTATGAGGAAACTCCCAAGAAGAAAAAAAAACAAAACAAAACTGAGTTTCTTTCTTTTTTTTTTTTTTTTAAAGAATGAAAGTGGGAGGAAAGAGGAAGAGCAAAGGCAAAGAGGAGGAGGAAAAGGAAGACTCATTCACGAGCACGTGCCTGTTATGTGGCATAAGTCTCGTGGCTGGTAGAATTGGCGGAGTGGGTAAGTACGTGGTTTGGGTCATACCAAAACGTGTGTTTACTGCTCATGCTGTGTTGCCCAGGGCTCTGTGGGAGAGCCTTATGAGAGTCCCTTACCTTTGGGATACAGTATGATATATTTCTTTGTTTCCCTTGCACTTAGAGGTGATCGTACACTGAGTTCTTGCCAGTGGAATGTTCTCACTTCATGGTCTGTCCGCTGAAACTGTTCTCATAGAATCCTAGCCTTCTTTCCCTATTGGAAGGCTGGATGAGGACTCCGGTCACGGGGAAAGCAACACCACACAGCAGAAGGGGTCGGGGTCTCTGAAGCGCTACGTAGAAGTTTGTGTTAGAGACATGCATGGAGAGTTGTGAGCAGGAAGTAAACCGCTGGTGAAGGGCTGGGCACTAGGTGTCATTTAGTAGAGCACCTACCTCGCCCTGAATGCAGACCTGAGTAGATGGAACAGCATTGCACTTCCCAGCCCCTCTGGCCTTGTTTCTATCCCCATTTTTTTCTATTTGAAAAAAAAAGGCTCATCAGGTCAACTAGACCTTCCCAGTGCGTTAGACTCTCACACTTAGCAATGCCTCTGTCCCTGAAGGCCAAGTCCTGAAAGTGTCACACCAGGAGGCATATCAAGAAAAAGTGTCAGGGAAACATCTTACCCCCCCAGAACAACTGCCTACCAGGTTTACACACTGGATGGCTCGGTCCTATGCACACTCCATTCCATGCTCTGCCAACACTGTCAAAGACAAGTAATAAGAAAAATAAGGTGACTGGTCTGTCGATTCTTAAAGTTGTATTGTGCAACCTGGATGCAAGCACAGTGCACGGTCATTTGTTATTCAGTGTAAAGCTCTAGAGAGAATAAACTGTCCCCCTACCTTCTCAAATACAGACAAATCTTTTTAATCTCTATGGAAAATCTAACGAAACAGCCACCTCCAAAGAGTGTGCCAACGAGAGCTTTACCTCCTCTTAGATTTCCGTGATCACCGGCCTCCAGTTGAGTCCTCGAGCCCACGAAGTGTAATACTCGCAGCAGGTGACATTCCGTGCTGCTGTTATGGTAATTAATGCGGTTACTATAGAGAATTCTGTTGGCTGCATGCTCCATTAAGGATATGAGTTTATCTTCACAATATCCCTGGTAGGCGGACAGGTGATGACTTTTATTAACACCATTTCAGTGATGAAGGAGCCGGGGAAGAATGCAAAGGCATCTTCCAGCATAATGTAGCAAATCCAAAGCAGAATTAAGTTCAGAACTCTGAGTATTTCAATTGTGAGTGTGCACTGAGGCTGTGATTCCCAGCTGTACAAGTGCTGGGATAGAACCCCTGCTGTAGAGCACGATCTCCAGGGGCAAAAAAGAGGGAAACAATGTGAATGGCCTTGGTGGTAGATTTAAAGGACTCTATGACCTTTTATTTTTGGGTACAGGTGTGTCCTAATAGAGCTGTGGGTAGGCGCAGAAGGTTCAGCTTGAAATACATTTCCCACACAGGACACTTCAGCGTTGATCTAGGAAGCGTGTAGGAATGTTCGCCGACACTTAAGGCATATCACTGTGACTTTATTTCTGTTCTTCTGACTTTGGAAAGACTTAGCATAGTAATTCAGAATCATTCGAGGAGAGGAATTCCTGCCCAAATCAGAACTAACATTAAATGTCCCCCATTTCAAAGGCTTGCTACACGTGTAAGGTGAAAACCAACCTTTTCAGTCTGACGTGCCAGGCCTTCAGTGATCCATCCCCAAACTCTCCTGCCGGATACATGCCCCTGCCACATACAAACATTTGGAACTATGCACCTGTCACCCTATTTCTTATTCCATTAGCTCCCTGAAACTCCTATGTCTTCATACATCTAATTACGTTTATTCCATCCACTGGGGAAAATCTTTATCTTCATGTGAATCTACATGTCAGAATCCCTTTTCATCCTTGAAAGACCTTCTCTGAAATATTGCAGCTTCTCTAGAATCACAAAATTACCTTTGTGGGCCATTCGCTTCCTTTCTTGCTTCCCATAAGATTTATTCATAACTTGTGAACCCTTGGAACATAAAAATGTCATGTTCAGTTTTTTTTTCCCAGAAGAACTGACATTGTATCTTCTGTGCAACAAATATTCAATTAACTTCTTCTTTTTAAAACAGTTTTTAATGTAGTTTCTTGTTTCTTCAGTTTTGGGTATTTTTGTTGTTGTTGTTTTTGTTTTGTTTTTTACAGGTCTACGGGTAGACCTAAGATTTGGGTCCAGAAATTACTGTGTACATTTGGTGGCATTAGTCATTTTGGATCAAGGATTTTTGTTTGTTTGATTTGACTTTGGCTTATTTATTTTATTTGACCCTCCCCGTTATATGCATGATAGGATTTCAAGTTTTCCAAAGAAGGTGTTAGCACATCAGGTAGTATTACCTCTAGGTCCTTAAAAGACTATTTAAAATTAAATCCACATGCCAATTATGTGTGAAATTAACCTACAGAGGCCATTTTAGAAAGGTGAAAAGATACATTCATGTTTCTACAGGGATAGACACACTAAAAAAAATAGAGAAAAATAAAAACAATACCTAAGTTGAACTTTCCTAGGGGTAAAAAAAAAGAGCCAAAGTCATTAGTACTGGAGAAAATGATCATAATAAGTTACTGGGGTTGAAACAGCTATCCCTCCAAAAAACTTATTGTAAAAATACAGGCGATTTCAAACGTTTTGTCCAGCTTATTATGGAAGCAAGATAACACCACACTGGATGATACCACACCTTTAGACTTTTGGACCATTCCTTTGAGATTTATATAAAATTACTCAAATCTCCATCCCATATTGGATGGAAAATTCAATATTCATATTCAAGTTTATATGTCCAAGGTCTCTTGGGTTGAGATGAGATTATTCTACTGAAAACTACACTACTTGTCATGTATATTTATAACTCCTTTTCTTTGTTATTTGTACAGATTTTAGAAGTTCAATGTAATCAGTCCATATTCAAAGACACAAACATCTATTGGAGAAAAAGAGTTTACAGAAATAAAGTTGGCTGTTGTTGGTGTTGCATTCAATAGATTTTAACTGTAGTTAATAATAGCAACAAAATTAGAATAGGAGAAAAATTTCTAGTGGGACTGGGGGACTTTAAAAAGCCAATCCTTAAGGTGTAGGTGTACCAGGTCACATAATAAATTTTCACTTCAGAGTGTTGCCATCAACATGATTCTGCTGCCAAAAAATCTGTACCTATTATTTATTTTTCGGTGTAAATTCCATATCCTGGGAGGAATAAGAATGACTCAAATTAGAACAAGGTCCTATAACTAGAAAGTCTATTCCTGTTTTATAATTAGGCCAAGGAGGAACAGAAGGAGCTACTCACATCCTGCTTCTTTCTCATAGAAAGGGAGCTACTGTGTCTGAGGAGCCTCTACCGGAGGTGTTGAATGTGAGGATCCTGTGGTTTTCCTCCTCACTTGACAGAGGAGGACACTGACTCCCCAAGGGCTGAGTGGCGTGTGGACGGTGAGAAGCTGGAGGCTGGGATCCAAGCGGAAGGAGGCCCCCTCACTCCCATTCCCTTACTATGTCTACCCCACGTGGAGATGCACTTGGGGCCTTTTATTACAAAGATTAGAAGACTGAACAGAATATTAAACCATTGGCAATTTCAGGGCAGGAATTCTGTTTTTTGAACTTAGAATCTGAGAAAGTTTTCAAGTATATGTAACACATACGAGGCACCTTTATTTCCTTGTCCTCTTCCCCATACCACCGCTGGACATTAGAAGCCATAGGAATAAAAACTGTTAGAGGAATAAGAAGCATCACACAGTATAATCTTCTCAGCCACCCACATCATCTATGCCATCATGTAGAATTTAAGATCTTCACTTACATATCTGATCTGTTTCCTGGTCTCGATCTGATATACACTCAAGTTTGAGGTCATGGGCCCAACCCACTTGCAAAAACCTTGGGTATCTTGAGTGGCAGCATCACTGTCAATGGAGAATTTGTTAGAAATGCAGCATTTTAGGCACACCCTGAGATCTGTTGAGTTGAACACTTGGGGTCAAGGCCCCGTGGTCTGACTTTACCAGCCTTCCTGGTAATTCTAACACATGTTCAGGTTTGAGAATCGCTGCTTCTAGCTATCGATAGAAAAACTATCCGGCAAGTACTTCTTGAGGGGCCTAGGTTCTCATTTCACTTTTAATTGGTAAACCTTATAGAGCACATCCTATATGCCCAGTGCTGTTCTAAGTGTTTTAGAAATATTAACTCATACAGTCATCTTAACAGCCCAACATGGAAAAGCGACACGATCTCAACTTTTATTGGGAGAAACTCATCATCCTGTGAAGTCTAACACGTGCTTTATTATTTTTCTTTTATTGTCCTCCAAATTAGTTGTTTGTTTTTTGCCTCCCCCAACCACACTGGAACAAACATGTGGCACAAAGGACATGGTCAATGAAGAACTATTAAAATGAATGAATGTAGGAATGAATGAAGGAATTCCTCATACATGTGAGGAAAATGATCTTTATAGAATTCTCATAAGGTCATGCCAGGTCACGCCATAAATCTTTTTCTGACTCTATAATATGTACCTTTACACGAATTGGTGAGGACAGAGAACATCAGTAACAATTTTTCACATTGCACGTACCTGGGCTCTAGTGCTGGTTGATTAAAAAGATAGAGGAATCTGAGACCTGTACAGTCAGTGAACTTTTAGAAAAGAAGCTGCAGATAAAATTTATTCAGGTCTTAGAAATAGAATCTCATTCAGTTTCAGGACTCAGGAACAGTAGGTAGGACTTCCTTTTGCATTGTGCAACAGGCTGAATGCTTGTGTCTCCCCCAAATTTCTCTCAGGGCGATGGTCTTAGGGGATGGGGCCTGTTGGAGGTGGTTAAGTCATAAGGGTAGAACCCCAAAGAGTTCCCTCTCTCCTCCCACCAGGCGAGGACACAGAGAGAAGATGGCATCCATGAAACAGGAAGCCATTCCTCACCAGACACAGAACCCGCCAGCCCCTTGATCCTGGACTTCCAGCCTCCAGATCTGTGAGGAGTCCATGTCTGTTGTGTGTTACTCCCTCATCTAGGGTTATGTCCGTTACAGCAGCATGAATGGACCAGGACACACTGATAAGAGACTTGCCGTGGGAATGAGGCTGACGGTCACACCCTGCTGTCTCACTCGTAATCAGAAGAAGGCCAATGATGAAAGGCACATGTCATCTTCAAATAGGAGGGCCTTTTGTAGTTCAAGGATAACTCAACATCTAGCGAGGGTCATATCCGTAGCAGATGTAAGAGTTAAAACGTCATGATCTGACACATATTATATCTGAGTAGAGCATGTGGTAGCAGAGTTTCCTTGCTCCTACAAGACTAAACACCGGGGTTCAGAGTTGTAATTTGAGGTTAGGAAGAGACAGTGGAACATACTGGCCTAACAGATGATGTTATCACATAACAAACCTATGCTCTCCATTAAAACATAATCCTGAAAGAAGACGCTGGTTGAGTTTAACAGCAAACTGGATTTGACAGAAGAAAAGTCAATGCACTTACATGTGGATCAATTTATGTTGTGAAACTTGAAGGAAAATGAGAAGTCTAATTTTTAGTAAGTAGTGGCAAAATTGTATGAGAAACAGACAAACTCACAATGAGATAATGGTATTAACATAGGAACTAGAGAATCACTCGATAACATGAACAATAAATGTGACTTTGTGAACATCTGTAGGATTCCATACCCTGTTTCTGCAGTTAACGTCAAGGGTTTAGTGGGAAGGATTTTACGTAGCTCGCTTTCCACCCATTCTGACCTCAGAAAGGCACAACTCCTGGCGGAGGGAACCCTTCACCAGTCTCCTGGCCTAGCAAGTCACATCCTGCAAGAAAGGTTTGAGTTATGTATTTTCTTTTTCATGGTCATCAAGCAGCCTGAGTCTTAGTCCCCACTGATGCTAGAAAAGTGAAGTGATGATGCACAGAAATTCTCCTGTGACATAAGCAGGAAAGCGTTGAGGGAAGTGACCATAGACATCCCTGGACAAGACAAGACCATTACCTTGACTCGGGGACAAGTAGCTGTGAACTTGGCATTGTTACTTTCCCATCCTGCTGCTCTGTTCTGATGACAGACTTAACAGTTGAGGGCAGTTTGCATGCTTGCCCTGTGGGCTCTGCCAAATGATCCCACAGGGAACAGTTCTAAGACATCTAAGACATACTGAAGACAGGCACTTCTGGGACAGGTTCTCATGTGAATTAATAACCAAAAAAAAAAAAAAAAAGGTAGAAGAAGAAAGAAAGAAAGAAACTTTCCTGGCGGTTTGTTTTCATTTATATCATCTCATATTTTTCATAAGTACATCAATATACCAGAGTTAGAAAAACAAACAAAAATTTATGAATTCCAGGGGATGAATCCTGGAGGTAATAATGTTTGCCATCAGATTTCTCTTGCACACAGGAGCCCTCCAAGCAAGAATATCATTGCACTCGGGCACCTGGGTGGCTCAGTCAGTTGAGTGTCTGCCTTCAGCTCAGGTCACGATCCCGGGGTGCTGGGATCGAGCCCCACATCGGTGCTGCTGCTTCTCCCTCTCCCTCTGACTGCTGCTATGCCTACTTGTGATCTCTCTTTCTCTCTCTCTCACTGTCAAATAAATAAATAAAAATTAAAAAAAAAAAAAGAATATCATTGCACTAACGGGGAGTCATTTCATTGTATGGCTGCGCAGGTGTGGCCCGAATGAGATCTTCAGACTTCATTCAGCTTTGGTTTAGAATCCACTGATCGCGCGTGGGCTCAATCTTTCTGCTACTACTGGAACCCAAGCTGCACGCTCAGTTAATTAACAGAAAGACCAGAGCTTTGAAGCTATTTTGAATAGTTCTAGTTCTCTCCATTTATTTTCATTGATAAATATTATTTTTTATCTTGGCCCAAAGTTTATTTGCATACGGATTATTTGCGTACTGAGATCTTTCTGGGGAATAAAAGACTGGGAACCCTGGGAATCAGTTACTTCCCATTAACCTGTGGTTAAGCTATGTCCTTTAAAAAAACTGACAGAATCCTTCTTTTCTTTATTCTTAAGTCCCATATAGCTTTCTGTTGCTTAACTACTCATTTTTTGCCTCTCAATAAACACGAAGAACACTTGCTATTTCTTGCTGTAAGTTAGTGCTATTTATATATTAGAAATTCCGGACCCCTTCATAAGTCACTTGAGGCCCAGTGGCAAGAATGAATTACCCTCAACTGTCTGTCTCTCTCCTGACAGGTCTGCCTGCAAAGCAGCTTGCCTGGAGCGGAATTCATTGTTATTTTGCTGAGAGTTAGCTAGCAAGAGACACTTTCACAAATTTTTAACAGAAGGCATAAAATGAAATTCAACAGAAACTGATTTTTCCTTTTTTTAAAAATTCCTGACTTTGACCAAATTTAGAGACTGACATATTTTGAATTGCATAGTGTACATACTGTTGTATTTCTCTGAAGTTTAATCTTACAATCGTTGCTCTAGGGAAATTGTTGCTCTAGGGAGAAATATATTAAGGTTTATTGGCAAACACATTTCCCCGATTTCCTTTTATCCTAAAATAAAAAGATAAAGTAAGATGTAGCACAGATGTTAGCATTTAATATTTGGTATAACTTTGACCTTGCATAGCCAAATAATGATTGGTACCCTGTAGCAACCATTTATAATACATGTCTGGATATCGTGCAATTTTAAATTAGTAGAATGGCTAAGCTGGAGTTAAAACAGCAAAAAATGTTTATTTTCTAGACTAATGACTTAATCTTAGAATATATAAAGTGAATGTTGGTATATGTTATCCAGAGTCAATGTTACAGAACTAATATTAGGAAATCCATGTTCTTTTATTCATCCTAGAAATAAATCTATGTCCTGATTATCTCATAATTATGCAACTTGTGATACAATGTTCATTTCTGACAATCGATCTGCATTTCTTCATGGTCTCTCTGTTCCTTGAGTAAGCCACAGGCAAGCAAACACATAGTTGAGATGCTCAGAGTTGCCCGTGTGCCCTGGGGAATGTCAAAGATAAACATTTTTCTAAATGTTAGCATTCAAAATCCTCCTTTTTACATCGAACGTTCATGTTTCAGGAAATAGAATATTCAATCCTGGTAAAATTTGAATCCATAGAACTTGCAATTCTTGCCTATATTTGAAATTTTAAAATCAACTCTTATCATAATGCTTTTCTCAGTTAATAATGATAATAATGGAATAATAATAACTAGTATTTATCTCCTTGGAATACGCCATACATCCTTTTCAGCACTTTTTTCCCTTACTTAATTCTCACAACAACCACGTGAAGTTAGCAGGTCAATTTTACAGGCAGAAAAATGCATAAAGGTTTTTAGAGGTTGCATTATTTATCTTCACAAAGTGAGTCCATGGCAAATTTCCAATTCAAAGGAAGACATTTCTAATCCAGTGCCTGAAGTCTTCCACACCAAATGCTTTTGTTAATCATCAGTTTCATAATAATAAAAAATAATTTTAAAATATTTCTGTTTAAGTTCTCCTTTTCAGCACTTAGTGTAATAAGTTTCTTAATAATTGTAGCCTAGAAGTCTGATCTCCTTCTAGAGCCACATTTAATCTTTGTACTAAACCGAGTCCTCTCGATTTCCTTACTGTATTATTTTCTCCAATGCATTTATTTCTCTCACTTTCCCTCATTGCAGCATAATTCAGCCTACAAACCTATCTTGCTGGATCACTGAGGGGGAAAAAAAAGCTTTCTAAGGTTCTCCCTGGCACTACTGGGCAGCATCTTTCCTTAATCCATTCTCTCCAGCCACAGATGTCTTTTTTTTTTTTTTTAGATTTTATTCATTTATTTGAGGAAGAGAGAGAGAGAGAGAGAGAGAGAGAGAAAGAGCAGGGGGAGCAGCAGGCAGAAAAAGCAGCAGACTCCCCCTGGGCAGGGAGCCTGATGTGGGACTGGATCCTGGGACTCCAGGATCATGACCTGAGCCAAGGGCAGTTTCTTCACAGACTGAGCCACTCAGGCATCTCCACAGATGTCTTTTTAAAACACAAATTTGATGTCAGATATCTACCTTTTAAGTTTATTGGTGCTCCATGGACCTTAGGCTAGCACTATAGTACTCAAAATGGCTTGAGTGGTCTTGTGTAGTCAGCCTCCTTCATGAGTCAGCCCAAGTTCTTCCAGCCCCAAAGGGGGGGCTGGCTTCTCCGTCCCTCCCATGCATATTGCTCTGACAGACCTCCCACATGTGCATATGCTCTTCCTTCTATATAAACCGCTCTCCCTTGTCCTCTTGCTCTGCTAACCTATCCTCACTCTCTGGATATCAGCTGAATTTTCATTTTCCCCAGAAAACTTGTCCTGCCCTCCCTGAATATTTCCAAACCCTTATGACAATTTGGCATAGTCCCATATTTCTCTTATTAGCATTTTCACAGGTTTGTAAAATCTTCCCCTGTGCTTTGTGCTCTATAGGACATTATGCATTCCTCTGACTCTAGATCTAATTCACGTCATGTACATTACAGGCACTTGGTAAGTATTTCTTGAATGAGTGAATACCGCTCATCAGCAATGGGATTTAGAATTTCTAAGTCCTAAGAGTTAAATGCATGTTGATTATTGAGAAGTTAGGTCCTTTTAAAATTTTAATTAAGATGAAGAGACACACACAGAGATCAGTCCATACATTTCCTTCTATCATTTCATCACACAAACTTCTTACATTATATGGTTATTGGCATATATTCAAAGCATTTTGTAAAATTTTCAAAGTTTTCTTTAAGTAATCTCTACACCCAGTATGGGGCTCAGTCTCATGACCCTAAGACCAAGAGTCATAGGCTGTTCCAACTGAGCCAGCCAGGTGCCCCAAAGCATTTAATATTTTGAATAACTGCTTCATTTACTTATGGATTATTTATGTTTCTTAAATTCCAAGCATGCAGAGTGCTTTTATTTACCTTTTTATTATGAATATTTAGCTTAAGTTCACTGTGATTGGTAAACATATCCTGTGAAATATAAATCCTTTGAAATTTGTTGAAACTTGATTTATGTACTTACAAATGTTCCATTTTTTTAAAGATTTTATTTATTTGATACAGAGAGAGAAAGGTCACAAGTAGGTAGAGAGGCAGGCAGAGAGAGAGAGGAGGAAGCAGGCTCCCCACTGAGCAGAGAGCCCGATGCAGGGCTCGATCCCAGGACCCTGAGATCATGACCTGAGCTGAAGGCAGAGGCTTTAACCCACTGAGCCACCCAGGTGCCCACAAATGTTCCATTTTTAAGGTATGTGCCTTATGTCTTTATATCTCGCAGGATCTGGGTACAGAATTTTATAAATATCCACCAAATTAATGGATTATTCATACTGTCAAATTTTTCTATGATTCTTCAGTTGAAACCTGATTGTGAATTTTTCTTGTGTAATTTTGCCATTGATTGCTACATATGTTTAGTTTTTCTAATTTTTCTTCAAATTTAAAATATAATTTGATTCATATCTAAGTGAATTGAATTTTTTATTACATAATCTGCTATTAAAGTCTTCCAACAACTTACTTCACAACTGTATTTTCTTCTAGAGGTTATGTTTGTTTCTTTTTATAACTTTTGTACTTGGCTGAGATTTTATATTTTTTTACTCATTATGAGTATATTTTCCTTACATTCCTTAACATCAGTGTTATACTACTTTCAGATCTCATCATGCTCATTTCTACATCTTGATCATCCCTACTGATTTCCTCTTTTCTTAGCATAGGTACTTTTTCCAGTTTCTATCTAAATCTGGTAACTTTTTATTCCATATTTTGTGAATAATTACTGCAGATTCCATGGATTTTGGTATGTGTCTCTGAAGAATATTAGTTTTTATTTTTGGCAGTCTAAGAGAGTTGCATTTTTAAATTTTGTTCAGAACTTACAATTATTATATGGAAGGTAATTGGTCCAATACTACTCTGCCATTATTGGAAGTGGAACTCTGCTTTATGTATTTTAAGATAATATTATTATGTGCATACAAATTTAGAATTGTTAAACCTCTCATGATTATAAAATATGTTAGGTGTTATTTAGAATTTTCTTTAGTGACAATATGCTTCTGAGAGATGTCTCTCAGCTTTTGATAGTCTGAGAATATCTTTATTCCACCCTTTTTCATGAAAGATTTGACTTTCATTTTCTCTTATGTTTCCTGAAGGGATAACTTTACAGCGTTCTTGTTACATTTTTAAAAGTTAGCTCTAACTATGGACTCTGAAAAACAACCTGAGGGCTTTGAAGGGGCGGGGGGTGGGTGGTTGGGGGATCCAGGTGGTGGGTATTATGGAGGGCACGCATTGCATGGAGCACTGAGTGTGTTGTAAAACTATGAATTCTGTTACACTGAAAAGAAATGAAATTAATAAAAAAAATTGAAAAAAAAAGTTAGCTCTATCTTTTCTTACTGGGTGCATTTAAGATTCTTTTTTCCCCCCCTTGTTTGTTTGCTTTTGTTTGTTCTTTATTTTGATTCTTGTTTTCCTTAATATTATCCAGTTTCATTACAATGAGTGTGACATAGATTTTTTTTTCTTTGTACATATCCTGCTTAGATTGGATTTCTTTAACATTGGATTTCTTTCCTGGTAATAGAATGTTATGATCTTTTCAAATATCACCTTTGCCCATTCTCTTACTTATATCTTTCTGGACTTTATGTAAAAGTTAATTTCTCACTCTGTCTTCTTTGTCTCATAAAATTCCTCTCAAATTTTTATCTCTTTATCTCATTTTGTCCCATTGTATTTAACTTCCTCAGATTCATCTTTCTTTACCCTCATAATTTTTTTTCTAGTCTTCTGGATAGTCTTGTTCATTATGTTTTTTTTTCATACATTAAAATTTTTCAGTTCTTAACATTCAGTTTGGTCCTTTTCCAATTCTCTTTGGTCATCCTGTGAGTTTGAACAGAAATGGGTTGCTATTTCAAATCACACATGCAAAAAGTAATACTGACTTCATGTCAAAAACTATAAAATTCAAGGTAGCAAATTGATGTCTACTTATCACACTTGAAGTAGAGAAAGATTTCTTATACAAGAAACAGAAAGTATTGACTGAATAAAAAAATCACATTCTGGATTATAATAAAATTAAGAACTTTTATCTTTAAAAAATTTTTATTTAGTTAAAACTGGGAGAATAGATTTGACATGTTGATATTTGATACACAGTACACACAACTCAGAAAACATTAGGCTCAAGAATATATAAATACCTGGGATGCCTAGGTGGCTCAGTTGGTTAATTGTCTGCCTTCGGCTCAGGTCATGATCCCAGCATCCTGGGATCCAGTCCTGCATTGGGCTCCCTGCTCAGCAGGGAGCCTACTTCTCCCTCCGCCTACCACCCCCCTTGCTTGTGTTCTCTCTCTCTGACAAATACATAAATGAATAAAATCCATACATATATATATTTCACATTAATACAAAAGCACAAAATATAATAGGAAAGTGGTCCAAAGATATGTAGTGACATTTCACTGAATAAATAAATAAGTAAATAAATAAATAAAATATAGAATAAAATAAAATAAAATAAATTAGAGACAGGCAATATAAATATAAAGAACTTTAAACATCGGGGTGATTAGAAACATACAAATCAAGGCGACAATGAAATCTCCCTTAATTGACATTATTTTAATTGACATTAAAGAAAATATGGAGAAATAGAGTATCTTATATGGTACTATTGAATTCAGTATGGAACAAAAATTATTATTTATATTCAAGTTATTTATTATTATTATATTCAAGTTATTATTTATATTCAAGTTATTTCTATTCAAGTAGAATATTTCTTTTCCAATGAAACATCAGTTCTGCTCCTGGTAATATATTCAAGAGAGACCATTGCACATGTACAGAGAAGTTCACAAGCATATTCATAGTTGCAAAGACAGACTTTCTAAAAATCCTTTAATTACATAGTGGATTAAAAAGTCTTCTTTTAAAAAAGTAAACAACTAGTAAAAAATTTTGATTTTTTTAGAATTTAAGCAACTATTAAAAAGGACTATATACCTTACATTACATATGTTACCAGTGATAGATACATAGGTATCTGTGTACACGCATATTAAGGTAGACATAGCCATAACCTAACCTTGTAGATATTTTCCATTACAGATAGATTATTAGGAATAACAAAGCAGATCAGAATAAAAATATATACATATACATAATACAATTGTTTATTATATACATGGTACATATGTAAAATATATGTAAGACTATATGTAAAACTATTAATAATGGTTCTGTTTTAACAAACCCCAATCTTATTTAATTAATGCCTAGTAATAAATGGTTGCAGATTCATTGAAGCATGTTTGAATTTTCAAATCTCATTTTCTTGAAACATCTTCTAAATCAATTAGATCTTTCAGAATTTAGCTAACTAGAAAATGTCACATCTACACTTTCCTTCTCCTATGTTTCATTTCTTTCTTTCTTTTAAAATTTAGGGACTTAGTTTTTGATTGATGCTAAGCAATTACATCTCCTAGTTTTTGAAATTTTAGAGTATGGATATTTTTGAGTTAAAAATTACTCAGCAAGAATCAATGTTGGAAGTTGGCAGCAGAGTGGGAGGACCCTAGGCCCTGCTTGTCCCATTAATACAACTAGATAATTATCAAACAAATCATCCTCAACACCTTAGAAATTGACCTGAAGACTGACATAATGAACTCCACAACTGAAGGTAGAGAAGAGGTCACATTGAGGAAGACAGGAAGTGCAGAGACATGCTTTAGGGGAGAAATGGATCCTGGCTGCTGCACAGGTGAGGGAGCTGTGGTTGCAGAGAAGGGCTAGAGATAGACTGGCACACAGGGGAGCACACAAGGAAAATGAATATCCATAGTAATTGGCTTGGAAAATGAGAGGGGTCAAATTCTGTGACTTCTGGCAACCGGTGGGACTTAAAGCCTGGAGTTCTAAAGGTCAGCAGGCTTGGCTTAGACAGAGCCTGGAGGGCATTGTGGCTGTTCTTGGAGAAAAGGCAGGCAAACAACCCCTGGGCATACAGTGTAAAAAAGGCAATCTGATGAATGCCTGGGACACTCAGTGGGGAGGTTATTTGCTCATCTTAAAACATGTTCCAGAGAGGCAGCATTCATTTTGAGACCTCTCCAGGAACAAAGGAACTGGCTAATGCCATTTCCTTCCCCTACCCCTCAACATAGCACAGGGCAACCTGTGGGAATCAGTGCAGAGCAGACGCTGGCGGCCTAACTTGCTTACACCAAGATCTGCCAACTCACCTCCAGTGGAACTGCCCAGTCTCACTTGCCTCAATCCCAGTGTGGTGGGCCCCCTCCCCAGAAGACCAGCCCAAACCCCTGTTCATACCTCATCTCCCAACTTAGGAGTTTGGGGGAAGCTTGGTTCTGGTGGCATTGGCAACAGTCTCATTTCACAAGCAGATCAGAACACACCTATGTAAAACACATCTAGGCCAGGATCGAAACACTGCCCATAATAGGCAAGGAGAGCTTCTGCAGATGATTGGCCTGAAGGATAAAGAAACCAGGACAAAAGAGCAGAGCATACACAGCACACATTGAGATATTCCTAGAAGTGTCAGGCCCTGGGAAACAGTGGACACTACATGGCAGGGCAACACAGGACCTCATATTCATAAAGCCATTATTCTTAAGAACAGAGATGTATCTGACTTTCCTAACATACACAGGAACAGAGACTTAGACAAAATGAAAAGAGTGACCTAATCTGAAACCAACAGAAGGAAGGAAATAATAAAGATTAGAACAGAAGTAAATGATATATAAACTAAAATGTAACAATACAACAAATCAATGAAACCTGGAGCTGGTTCTTTGGAAAAACAAAAAACCCAATAAAATAGGCCAACCTTTAGCTAAACTTATTTTTAAAAAAAAAGAGAGAGAAAGGACTCAAATAAGTAAAATCACAAATGCAAAAGGTGAAATAATGACCAACACCACAGAAATAGAAACAATTTAAAGAATTGAAAAACTATATTCCATAACAATAGGCAACCTAGAAGAAATAGATTACTTCCTAGAAATATAAACTACCAAAACTGAAACAGGAAGAAATAGAAAATTTGAACACACTGTTAACTAACAAAGAAATTGAATCAGTGTTCAAAAAATAACAAACAAAAGTCTAGGACCAGATGACTTCGCAGATGAATTCTTCCAGACATTTAAAGCAGTTGATAGTTGTTCTTATCAAACTATTCCAAAAAATACAGGAGGAAGGAAGACTTCCAAATTCATTTTATGAGGCCAGCATTACACAGCATTACACTGATACCAAAACCACATAAAGACACCACTAAAGGGAACAATAGGCCAATATCCCTGATGAACATAGATGCAAAAGTCCTCAACAAAATACTAGCAAACCTAATCCAACAATACATTTAAAAAATTCATCCACCACGATCAAGTGGGATTTATTTCTGTGTTACAAGGGTGGTTTGATATTCACAAATCAATCAACATTGTACATCACATCAGTAAGAGAAAGGGTAAGAACCATATGATCATTTTAATGGATGCAGAAATACCATTTAATGAAGTACAACATCCATTCGTGATAGAAACGTCAACAAAGTAGGTTTAGAGGAAACATACCTCAACATAATGAAGGCCATGTATGAAAACTCCACAGTTAACACCATCCTTAATGAGGGAAAAGTGAGAGCTTTGCCCCTAAAGTCAGGAACAAGACAAGGATGTGCACTCTCACCTCTTTTATTCAACATAACACTGGAAGTCCTAGTCACAGTCAGACAACAGAATGAAATAAAAGCATCTAGATTGGTAAGGAAGAAGTAAAACATTCATTATTTGCAGAGGACATGATACTATTTATAGAAAAACCCATAAGACTCCACCAAAAACTGTTAGAACTGATAAAGATTCAGTAGTCACAGGATAAAAATTCAGTGTGCAGAAATCTGTTGAATAATGAAGAAGCAGAAAGATAAATTAAAGAAAAAAAAACAATCTTTTATAATTGGACCCAAAATAAGAAAGTACCTAGGAATAATCTTAACCAAAGAGGTGAAAGGTCTGTTCTCTGAACATTATAAAACACTGATGAAAGAAATTGAAGATGATGCAAGGAAATAGAAAGACATTCCATGCTCATGAATTGGAAGAACAAATATTGTTAAAGTACCTATACTACCCAATCAATTTACACTATTAGTGCAATCCCTATCAAAATACCAACAGCATTTTCCACATAATTGTAACAAACAGACCTAGAATTTGTATGGAACCACAAAAGTCCATGAATAGCCAAAGCCATCTCTAAAAAGAGAAGCAAAGCTGGAGGTATCACATTTCTGGACCTCAGATTATATTACAAAGCTGTAGTAATCAAAACAATACAGTAATGGCACCAAAATAGATACAAAGATTAATAGAACAGAACAGAAAACCCAGAAATAAACCTATGTTTGGTCAGTTAATCTTTGAAAAAGCAGGAATGAATATAAAATAGGAAAAAAAAAACAATCTTTTCAACAAATGTTGTTGGGAAAACTGGACTGCCACATGCAAAGGATGAAACCGGACCACCTTCTTTCACTGTACACAAAAATAAATAAATATGGATTAAACCCTAAATGTGAGACCCGAACAATAAAAATCCTAGAAGAAAGAACAGGCAGTAACTTCTTTGACATTGGCCATTGCAACTTTTTTCTACATAGGTCTCCTGACACAAGGGAAACAAAAGCAAAAATTAACTATTGAGACTATATCAAAATAAAAAGTTTCTGCATAATGAAGAATCAGCCAAATGAAAAGGCAATCTATGGAATGGGAGAAGATATTTGCAAATGACATATCTGATAAAGGGTTAGTAACCAAAATATATAAAGAATTGATACAACTCAACATACAAAAACCAAATAATTCAATTAAAATTGGGCAGAAGACAGCAACAGCCATTTCTCCAAAGAAGACATACACATGGCCAAAAGACACGTGAAAAGCTGCTCAACATCACTGATCATCGGGAAAATGGCAAATCAGAACTGTGATGAGATATCATATCATATCATACTTACCAGAATGGCTAAAATAAAAAACAACAACAAACAATAGGTGTTGATAAGGATTTGGAGAAAAGGAAACTCTCTTGTAATGTTGAATTTATATATATAACAAAGAATGAAATCTTGACATTTGGAACAACATGAATGGAGCTAGAGAGTATTCTGAGTGAAGTAAGTTAGTCAAAGAAAGACAAGTACATATGATCTCACTCATGTGGAATTAAGAAACAGACAAGGAAAGGGAAAGAGACATGAAACAGACTTAACTATAAAGAACACACTGATGATTACTAAGGGGAGGTGGGGGGTGGATGGTTTCAATAGGTGATGGGGATTAAGGAGTGCACTTGTGATGAGGAACAGATGATCAATGGAATTGTGGAAAGTCAAACTAATAAAACACTGTAAGGTTGAAAATATTACTAAGCAAGCATTTTTTTAATCTCAGAATTTTGGTCATAGTTGTAGCTCCAGCAAATTTGGCTATGAGAAGTTTCAAGCAACACTACTGCTTAAGAATTATCTTGGAGGGACACCTGGGTGGCTCAGTCGGTTAAGTGTCTGCCTTCAGTTCGGGTCATGATCCCAGGGTCCTGGGATCGAGCCCCGAATAAGGCTCCCCTCTGAGCCAGAGTCTGCTTCTCCTTCTGCCCCCCCGCCCCCCGCCCAGGCTCTTTCTCTCACTCTCCATCTCTGTCTAAAGTAAAACCTTAAAAAAAAAAAAAGAACTATCTTGGATTTATTAACAATATATCCATACACTAAAAATTCATCATTTTGTACATTTAAGTTCTACTGCTTTTCCGTGGGTCTCTTTTTTAAAGTATAATTTTGGTTTTATGATATCTTCATATTAAAATTCTAGCTTTTTTAAAAGATGTGTTCTTAGACAAAACAAATTAATTGGAAGTCTGTCTACAGGAATAGGAAAAATGCACATACGTATTTTCTTAAATCAGAGCATAATTTAGAATTCTAAATATTAGGGGAAAATTTGTCCAGAATAGTTCACTATTTAAACTTTATTGGTTTGGAAGCACTCATTTCTCTTGAGCCACTTTTTCTCAATAATTTCCTCAGAGTAAAATCTATCCCCCAATTTTTGGATAGGGAACTTATTATAAGTATTATGTCCAAAACAAATGTTTTGATGAGAAAATGTTGAAGAATCAGAAACACATGGGCTGAATTTCCCTACAAATAAATAAAAATGAAATTCAAGGAAAAATGATTTTCTAAAGCTTGTTTTACTTACCAAATACAGATTATTTGAACATCACTTAAAATACTGGACCCTGTTGAGCACCACTTAGGACTTATATATTTATAAAATATATATTTATATAAATATACTTATGTAATATACATATCTTTATATATAAAGTATATAAATGTGTAACTCCTAAGTGGCACTCAGCTGGGTCCAGTATTTTAACTGATTTTCAAATATATTATATATATATGTGTATTATATATATATAAAAATAATGACTAAGGAATGTAATTGGTTCTCAGATTGTTACTATCATAGATCTGTTCCTTCTTATTTAATTTAATTGAATTAATTCAGTGCAAATTATTTGATTACCCAATATTACATACTTAAATGAATTTAAAGGAATTAAACAATAGAATGCAAATTATAATATTTTGATGTTTATTATTTTTTAAATAATCAAGGTATTCACAAATTTAAATGATAGAAAATACTTGAATTCCACATCTCTGTGAGGTCATTTTACCAGTATTTTCTAATTCGAAAATTTTGCTTTTTGACAAACCTGATTATTAAGGCATAATAATTCACTTTATCCATGATTGTATATGTTTTATATATAATTCAATGTTATGATTTGATTTTAGCATGGAGATTAAACATTACTTAAAAGACAATGCCAGTTTTAGACATCTTATTGTTATGATAATCCTGATGATTGGTAAGAAGAAAAAATGCTATCTTATTATGACATAAAGCTTGTTTATTTATTCTCCTTTGTTTCAAAATTTTTCTTACAGATAAGTAAGTAAGATAACATAAATTTAAAATATCGGAGATAGAAGGAATTAAGCAAATTTAGGGAAAGCTGTGAACTAAGATGGGGCCGCAAACATCATTTCTCAGTTTGAAAATATGTTCCATGAGGCACTTGCATGTGGGTCTTTTTAGGTACAAACACACACATGCCTGCATGCTTACACACACACACACACACACACACGCACACATGCACATCCTTGTTTTCTGAGAAAAGAAATCCTGGGAAATACTCCAAACTCCTTCTCTTAGAGACAACCTTAAAGGCTCTGAAAACTTCTGAAGTAAAAATAAAAAGCCAGAAAACACAAACCTGATATCAACTCCATTTTCTCTACGCTTTCCGAAAGTATAAAATCAGAGATTTATTATTTTTTTTTTTTAGTAATACCTAAGGTTAAACTCCGGCAGTCGTTTTCCGTCCCCTCACTGTGATGACGGAGCCAGAGAATCCTGTGGGTATTAATTAACAGGTTCTGCACCTCGCGGAAGTCAGCATATAAGAGAGATCTGATTGGTTAAGTGATTTTTGGTGTCAGTAACATAAACGGGAACCTGTAGGAAAGCACTTTTATAAAATAGGAGCTGTATCCCTGTGGTTTCCGGTGCTACCCCTGAGGCTGGAGCGTGCTGAGACACTGAGCTTCTGAATTGCTTGGAGTTGGGTCAGTGCGACGCGGTGCGATTACAGAGTTGGGTATTACAGTCAACTGTTTAAAGGTAACATGGTCAGTTCAACTAACAGAATAATTCCCCTGTTTTTTTGCCTTAGCGCAAAGACAGTAAGTCCATGCTCATTCATAATGTGCAAAAATGAATAAAACTCCAAGAAATAAACCAAAATCCACCTTAAGTTTTATCATGTAGATGGGTATTCTGATACACCAGTGAAGGTAGCTCTATATGCATGAGCATCAGATGTGTCACTGACCAATTCCTTACACTCAAGTGTAAAGATATACATATATAGGGGCGCCTGGGTGGCTCAGTGGGTTAAGCCTCTGCCTTCGGCTCAGGACATGATCTCACGGTCCTGGAATCGAGCCCCGCATCGGGCTCTCTGCTCAGCGGGGAGCCTGCTTCCCACCCCCCTCTCTGCCTGCCTCTCTGCCTACGTGTGATCTTTCTGTCCAATTAAAAAAAAAGATATACACATATATGTGTATGTTTGCATGCACAGAGACATGTGTGGATATTACCCCTCTGTGTAGCATCATATTTATGCATGTGCTAGTGTATATATCTATGCATGTGCCTATAAAAATAAATATGCACATCACACTCTTTTTTTTTTTTAATTAGCGGCACCCATGCCACTGCCAAGCATTCATCTCTACATCCAAAGGCAAATGACTCTCCCCAACTCCAAAATTACTTTTTACTACTTCTACACTCTTTTCCAACTATCTCACAACAAAAATACAAACTCAACAGATGATCTTTAATTTTACAGAAAAAGAAAACATAAAGTGCACAGCCAGGAACGCTCCCTGTGTTCTGTGAAGTCTACAGAATGCCTGCATCGGTATCTACCCTTCCCTTGTGCCCATTTGCATGTAGAACAGAGCCCTCTCCCTCCATCTGCTTTCCTCCCTTCTGAACTAGTTAGTCACCTGCTTTCTGTTAATAAGCATACTCAAAGAAGTACTATTTTTTAAAACAGTAAAATCCCCCTTAACTCACAGCATCTTCCGATAGATTCTCCTTTCTCTCTCATCTCCAAAGTCAAATTCCTTGAAAGCTTTGTCTGTTCTGTTTCCACTTCCCCAGTCTCCTGTCACCTTCCATACACTCTAATCTAGTCTCTGTATTGAGAATTGTTTTTTTTCATAAGACAGAGGGAGTGATTTTTTTTTTTTCAGCCAGCTCTTAACAGCAGTATTAAAACATTGTCTCGTTTTATGGTGTCATTTAAACAGTTCTCATGCTCCGCTTCTGTAATTTCACACTCTCCTGATTGGCATCCTGTTACAGGTCCCTGTTTATATTCCTTTCTGGCTCCTTGCCATTCTCCTGACTAAGACATGATTAAGTTCTCTAAGACTTTCCAAGTCCTCTTTTGCCTCCCTACATTCTCTCCCATACATTTCTTTCCAGACTCTGGTTTCAATTACCCTCAGCATGTGAATGCTCCTTGCCCTGACTCCTCTTCTGAGGGCCAGATCATAGCTCAAAATGCTGACTTGACATCTCCACTTGGATGTCTCAAAGGCTACTCAAAAGCAACACCATCAAAATAGAATATATAAGACTCTGTACCACACCATCTCTCCCACTGCTACCCACACCAGTTACGCTGCCTTTTCGCCCAGACACCCTGGCTGGCTCCCCTGCCTTCAACACTTAAAGCAAAACAACCAGAAAGGGTAGTTGACTCTAATCCTTAAAGAATTTACAGGTTTAAAAAAAAAAAAACTACAAATGATGTCTCTCTTCCTTTAAGTGTGTAAGATTAGAAAGCACAATGAAAAGCAGAAGCTGTAACTCTATAGAGAAATGTTATCAACTGTCCTCTTGTTTGGCATCTTGCTTGCCAAGAAAAAATATTCCAGGTTTCTTTTTTATATTTCCTAATGGGTCTTTCAAATCTGTCTCCCATTAAGGGGAAATATATGGTATATGTGAAATATATTAATTATGAACGTGGTTTCAGTTTTCACTAGTTTTCTTTTCTACTTAGTCCCTGAGCCATTCTCTTGAGCAGAATTATGAGTGAAATGTATGCACAAGGCAACTTTTCCTCCATGAGTCTGACATGGTAAGGAGTACAGTTTTCCATCACAGTAGCTGTTTCTCTGAAAAATGTCAAATCTTGCTTATAGAATGCACTAAATCTGTGTTATGGCCAATATAAATCTTGTCTATATAAATAGATGTAAAGACTTTTGCAGAAATCATTCTTTTAAAATACATTTGTTTTATATTTATATCATGTTTTATCATTTTAATGCAAATCCCTATCAAAATACTAACAACATTTTTCACAGAACTAGAACAATCCCAAAGTTTTGTATAGAACCACAAAGACCTTGAATAGACCAAGCAATCTTGAAAAAAAAAAAACAAAACTGGAGGTATCACAATTCCAGATTTCAAGTTATACTACATGGCACTGGCATAAAAATAAACACATAGATCAATAGAACCAAACAGAAAACTCAGAAGTAAACCCACAATTATTTGGTCAACTAATCCTCAGTGAAGCAGGTATGAATATACAATGGGAAAAGGATAGTCTCTCTTCAACACATGGTGTTAGAAAAACTGGACAGCCACATGCAGAAGGATGAAACCAGACCACTTTCTTTCACTGTACACAAAAACAAATAAAAATGGATTAAAGACCTAAGTGTGAGACTCAAAACCATGAAAATCCTAGAAGAAAGCATAGGCAGTAACTTCTTTGACATTAGCCATTGCAACTTTTTCTAGATAGGTCTCTTGAGGCAAGGGAAACAAAAGCAAAAATAAGCTATTGGGACTATATCAGAAAAAAGTTTCTGCCCAGTGAAGTAGAGAATCAAGAGAGCTAAAAGGCAACCTGTGGAATGGGAGAAGATATTTGCAAATGACATCTCTGATAAAGGGTTAGTATCCAAAATATATAAAGAGTTGAACAACTCAACATACAAAAACCAAATAATCTGGGGCACCTGGTTGGCTCAGTGGGTTAAAGCCTCTGCCTTTGGCTCAGGTCATGATCCCAGGGTCCTGGGATCGAGGCCTGCATCGGGCTCTCTGCTCAGTGGGGAACCTGTTTCCTCCTCTCTCTGCCTGCCTCTCTGCCTACTTGTGATCTCTGTTTGCCAAATAAATAAAATCTTAAAAAAATAATTAAAAACCAAATAACCCAATTAAAACTGGGCAGAAGACAGAAAGAGCCATTTCTCCAAAAAAGACATATAGATGGCCGACAGATACATGAAAAAATGCTCAGCATCACTCATCATCAGGGAAATGCAAATCAAAACTCTCATGAGGTGTCACTTCGCACTTGTGAGAATGGCTAAAATCACAAATTAAAAAAAAGTGTTAGGAAGGATGTGGAGAAAGGGGAGCCCTCATGCACTGTTGGTGGGAATGCAAACTGGTGCAGCCACTCTAGAGAACAGTATGGAGGTTCCTCAAAAAGATAGAAAGAGAAGTATCCCATGATCCAGCAATTGCAATACTTGGTATTTACCCAAAGAATACAAAAATACTACTTTGAAAAGATACACACCTTGATATTTATAGCAGCATTATCTGCAATAGCCAAATTATAGAAGCAGCCCAAGTGTCCATCAACTGATGAATGATAGAGAAGATGTGGTATATATACATATATCCAATGGAATATTACTCAGTCCTAAAAGAATGAAATCCTGCCATTTGCAATGACATGGCTGAAGCTAGAGAGTATGATATTAATTGAAATAAGTCAGAGAAAGACATATGCCTTATGATCTCACTCATATGTGGAATTTAAGAAACAAAACAAATGAGCAAAGGGAAAAAAGAGAGCGGCAAACCAAGAAACGGACTATTTTTTTTAAGATTTTATTTATTTATTTGACAGAGCAAGAGAGCACAAGCAGGGGGAGCTGCAGGAGAAGCAGGCCCCTTGCTGAGCAGGAAGCATGATTCAGGGTTCCATCCCAGGACCCTGGCTGGGATCATGACCTGAGCTGAAGGCAGCTGCTTAACCGACTCAGCCACCCAGGCACTCCAAGAAACAAGCTTTTCTTTTCTTTTTTTTTTTTTTTTAGGTGTTTTTTTTTTTTTAATTTTGATTTTTTTAATTTCATTTCAGCGTGACAGTATTCATTGTTTTTGCACTACACCCAGTGTTCCATGCAATACGTGCCCTCCCTAATGCCCACCACCAGGCTCCCCTAACCTCCCACCCCCTGCCCCTTCAAAGCCCCTCAGGTTGTTTTTCAGAGTCCACAGTCTCTCATGGTTCACCTCCCCTTCCAT
>PISX010007024.1:53966-92499 GCA_004024625.1 Mellivora capensis
CTCTCCATCTCCCCATGTCCTCCGTGTTATTTGTTATGCTCCACAAATAAGTGAAACCATATGATAATTGACTCTCTCTGCTTGACTTATTTCACTCAGCATAATCTCTTCCAGTCCCGTCCATGTTGATACAAAAGTTGGGTATTCATCCTTTCTGATGGAGGCATAATACTCCATAGTGTATATGGACCACATCTTCATTATTCATTCGTCCATTGAAGGGCATTTAAAAGGTTGATATCCAGGATCTATAAAGAACTTCTCGAACTCAACACATACAAAACAGATAATCATGTCAAAAAATGGGCAGAAGTCATGAACAGACACTTCTCCAATGAAGACATACAAATGGCTATCAGACACCTGAAAAAATGTTCATCATCACTAGCCATCAGGGAGATTCAAATTAAAACCACATTGAGATACCACCTTAGACCAGTTAGAATGGCTAAAATTAGCAAGATAGGAAACAATGTGTGTTGGAGAGGATGTGGAGAAAGGGGAACCCTCTTACACTGTTGGTGGGAATGCAAGTTGGTGCAGCCACTTTGGAGAACAGTGTGGAGATTCCTCAAGAAATTAAAAATAGAGCTTCCCTATGACCCTGCAATTGCACTACTGGGTATTTACCCCAAAGATACAGATGTAGTAAAAAGAAGGGCCATCTGTATCCCAATGATTATAGCAGCAATGGCCACGGTCGCCAAACTGTGGAAAGAAACAGGCTTTTAACTATGAGAACAAACTGATGGTTACCAGAGAGGAGGGGTGTGGGGGATGGGAGAGACAGGTGATGGGGAATAAGGAGGCACTTGCAGTGAGCAGTGGATGTTGTATGGAACTGTTGAATCACTATATTGTATACCGGAAACTAATATTATACCGTATGTATGTTAACTAATTTAAATAAATTAAATTAAATGAATTAGTTAACTAATTTAAATAAAAACGTAAAAGAGAAACAATATCAAATCAATTATCTAGAAATTCCTACCCCAAGAAATGGAAAATGGAGACTAAAATCATTGCAAAGCAAGCGGAAAGAATTATATAATCAAGATAAAGGCAGAAATCAATCAAACTGGAGAAAAGAAACCATAGATAACATTAACAAAGCAAAAAGCTGTTTCTTTAAAAAAAGAATAAAATTAATAAACCTCTATCAAGATTGACTAAAGCTAAAAACAGGGAAGACATACGTCACCCATATCAGGAATACGATGTGATCCTTCTGATCCAGGAGCTGTGAATGAGCAATAAGTGAAAAGTACAAGCAAGTTTCTGTTCATAAACTCAACAATGTGGAAGAAATGAAACAATTCTTCAAAAGACAAAATAACCAGAACTCAACCAAGATGAAATGGACACTGTGACTTGGCCTATAATTGAATTTATAATGTATGAGCTTTGAAGAAAGAAATCTCCAAACACACGTGGCATCACTGGAGAATTCTACCTGACATTTGAAGAAGAATTAGGACCAATTTTACACAGTTTTTTTTTTTTTTTCCAGAAAATGGAATCGGAAAGATTAATTCTTTACCTACTTTATGAAGCTAGTATATTCCCGATACTAAAATAAGACAAAGAATTAAAATAAAAATGGTCCTTGGGGCACCTGTGTGGCTCAGTCAGTTAAGTGTCTGCCTTGGCTCAGGTCATGATCCCAGGGTCTTGGGCTGGAGCCCTGCATCGGGATCCCTGTTCAGTGAGGAGTCTGCTTCTCCCTCTGCTGTTCCCCCTGCTTGTCCTCTCTCTCTCTCTCTCTGTGTCAAATAAATTTTTAAAAATCTTAAAAAAAAGAAAAGAAAAGAAAAAATGATCCTGTCATGAACTTAGACTGAAAAATCCTCAACAAAATATTTGGAAGTAGAATACAACAATATGCAGAAAGATTTATATACCACGATCCAGTAGGATTTACTGCATGTGGGCAAAGCCTGCTCAACATCCAACATAATCCATACTAACGGGCCGAAGAACAAATTTATCTGATCCTATTAATTGCCGTAGAAAAGCATTTAGCAAAATCCTACACCCATTTACCATTCGGGATGGATCTCTTGGCAAATTAGGAATATAGCTTGATAAAGAACATTTTTTTTTAAAGAAGGCTTACAGATTGGAAAGGAAGAAATAACACTTCCTATTTGCAAATGATGTGATTGTCTATATAGAAAACCCCAAGGAATGTAAAAAAGAAATCCTAGAATAAGTTAGTTTAACAAATTTCCAAGACACAAGGTCAACACAAAAAATCAATCACATTTCTGTACATTAACAATGAATGAGCATTAAAATTAAAAACATCATATCATTTATTATCACTTCAAAGGAAATGAAGTACTTTAAAAAAAAGGGTCTGCCTACTAGACATTCAAAATGATATGATTTTGATAAAATAAATCAAATCCTGGACAAATGAGGGGCATATAATGTTCATGAATTAGGAAAGTTAACATAGTAAAATGTCTGTTTTCCCCAAATTGAACTATAGAAACTACTAAATCCTGGCAAGTTTTTGGTAAACATAGACAAGTTTATTCTAAATTTTGTATGTAAGGGGCATCTGGGTAGCTCAGCTTCTGCCTTCGGCTCAGGTCATGATCTCAGGGTCCTGGGATGGAGCCCTGCGTCGGGCTCTCTGCTCAGCAGGGAGCCTGCTTCCTGCTCTCTCTCTGCCTACTTGTGATCTCCATCAAATAAATAAATAAAATATTTAAAAAATAAAATAAAATTTGTATGTAAAAGCACAGATCCTAGAAAAAAAACAAAACAATCTTGACAAAGAAGAATATTGTTACAGAAATCACTTTAACCTAAATTAAGGTTTGTTAATGTATAACTGCAATTGTCGAGATGGTGTGCTAATGGCAGAGGGATATGCATAGTGGGACAGGATATAGAACCTAGAAATATCTCCCACAAAAATATGCTTGACTGATATTTGACAAACTTGCAAAAGCTGTCAGTATTGGAAAAATTGAGAATTCAAAAACCAAAAAGAAATACCACTGACATAAACCTTATATCTAAAAAGAAAAACAAACCAAAAACCCTCAAAATTTACTAGGGCTTAAATGTAAAGTTACAAAACTTTAAAAAATATATATAGTAGAATATTGGGGGGGGGGTCAAGGCTTAGCCAAAGAGTACTTATAATTGACATCAAAAGCATGATCCTCAAAGGAAAAATGGATGAGTTGGTCTTTATCAAAATTTAAAAAAATTTTGTTGTGTGAAAGCCCTTGTGAAGAAGATCAAAGATAAGCTACAGTCTGGGAAGAAAGATTCCTAAGCTGCATTTCTGAAAGACTGATAACTAGGATAGATAAAGGACTCTCAAAATTCAACAGTAAAGGAACAGCTCAACTCAAAAAAGGGCAAAAGATACAAAGAGACATTCGGCTGATAAAAATACATAGATGGCAAATCAACACGTGAAAGGATTTTCGACGTCACTAGCCATTAGGAATATGCCAGTTAAGACCACAGTGAGGTATCGCTATTTACCTATTAGAACAGGTAAAGTGAAAAAATAAATAAATAGTGACAATATCAAGTGTTGGTGAGGAATTACAGAAAGCAGATAACTCACACCTTGCCGGTAGCGTGTAAAGTGGCATGACCCGCTCCGAAATTGTCTGGCCGTGTTGTATTAATGTAACCATGCAATGAACACGAAACCCAATGAATGCACTCAAGCATATATCCCAGAGAAATTAAAATGTATTTTCACAGATAAACATACGGAGCAATTTTATTTGTAAGAGCCAAATAACTGGAAATGGTTCAGACGTATTTCATCAAATGGATTGATAGGTAAACTACAACTTAAAATTCCAGTCTTACTCAGCTGTGCCAAATAAAAATTTGTTGATACACGCTCAATGAATCTCCAGGGAAATATGGTGCGTAAGTGAAAAAAAGTAAGTCGATTCTAAAATATTACATAATACATTATTCCATTTATATAACTTTTTGAAATGACAGGATTTTGGAAATAAAGAGATTAACAATTGCCAAAGACTAAGGAAGGGGGTGGGGAGGGAGGATAGGTCTAGTTAGCAAAGGGCAAAATGACTAATCCTTGTGTTCAGTTCTTGGTTGTGGTGGTGGATATGCAAATATACACATGGGGTAAAATTGTAAAGAATCAAACACACACACACACACACACACACACACTAGTACAAGCACATTTTAGGTAATCTGAATGAAAAGAATGGGTTGAATGAATGTCAGTAAGTTTGCTGTAATATTGAACTATAGTTTTGCAAAATATTAACCATGGGGGAAGTATTTCTTACAACTGTATGTGAACCTACAATTATCCCAATAAAACATTTCAATCGAAAAACACAAACAACCCAACCGACTAAAGCAAAACTTTGTTCAGGGGGCCTGTCTGAATGGGACTCAATTGTTCTGAGCCCAAGGAATATGCAGTCGGTAGAAACAAATGTGTACCCAACATCTGCCTATAAACACAAAACTCAACCTTGGAAGTTTGTTCAAACACTATTCAGGCTCCCTTCCTGCCTCCATTGGTTTACTTTGCACATTGTTCTAATTAGAGAGCCGTTTCCTCCACACAGCTGTCCTCAATTTAACAAACCACAGTGATGTGCACAGAGATAAAACAGCCTTTTTCATCTTCAGTGAAGACATCTCTCCCCGAAGCCTAAGAGTTAAGTTTCTGGACAGTTTTTATGAGGATAATGCAAACTACAAAACACTTCTACAAAAAGATAACATGCCGCACTAGAAAAAAAAAAATTACTCTGTAGACTAAATAGTGAGCCACGCCTTACGAATCCTTCCCATAAATTTGTAAACTTAACAAGTACAAATTGAGCAAAAACATGTTGAACTGAGCTTTGAACCCTGTGAATTAACTTCAGAAAATATATAGAATTCGAGTTTTATTCTTGCCTTCATTTCTGCCTTTATGGCAACTTCTCTGTTACAAACACGCGTGTGGGTTGTTTATGATCATAAATGTAGGACAGTGTATGTTCAGTTTAGAAACCAAGAGAGACACAAAGTAAAGTACAGAGAAGGAAATGACCTTGATCATAGTGCTACTACACAAAAGTAACCTTTGTAGAATTCTGTTTTAATTCTTCCAGGCATTTATTTTATTCGCATACATGTGTATTTCACTGACTCATAACTATCATAACTACACACAGGTCTTAAGACCGCCCTTGATGAATTTTTGCAGGCGTGTGTGTTCTGGAACCATGTCCCTGATCCCAATAAAGAACACTTCTAGGCTGCCAAAGGCCAGTCTGGGGTGACCACTGTTCTGACCTCCATGCAATGCCTGTTTGGGGATGTCATACAAGTGGGGTGGAGGCTTTTGTGCGTGGTTACATTATCTCAGTGTAAGGTTAGCTAGGTTCATGCCGTTACAAGTAACAGCAGTTCGCTCTTTTCCCTGACTGTGGTAATATCCCCCTCGCCCCTGTTCATATACAAGAGTTTATTTATTCCCCTCCTGGGAGGGATATTCAGGATGAGTCCATGGCGGGCTGTTGTGAACAATGCTGCTTTAATATTGTGTCTTTTGGCAGACACTGGCCACATATCTGGGAGTGGAATTACCGAATCAGAGGGTATGCATATGTTCAGTTTTAGTTGACGCTGCCAATTTTTGAGAGTTCCAATGGCTTCCCATCCTTGTTGATACCGTGTGTCCTTCTAATTTTAGTCAGTCTGGTGGTAACATAATTGTGAGCCCAAACAGGAACATATTGAATCTGGAGACTTGTATCTTGTGTATTACATCATACTAATTCACATGGATTTACTCCTTATCCTTAAGAAATCCCAAGTCTTGACCTTTGGGTATTATGATCTCTGCAACCTTTATTAGCTACAAAAACAAAGGCAAAAACATGTTCTAGAAAACGGTGGCAAAACTGTATAAAGTAATCACATACTGTGGGAGTTTAAAGTCATTTAATATAAGAAACACTGAGTTTATGTGTTATGAGGTGGTATGTGTTTGTGTGTATATTTAAAGTAACCCATATATCCTGTAAAAAAAAAAGGCAAATTTTATAAAAAAATTGTCATGATTTGGTTGTCCTTAACATACGAAACAAGAGTTTTCTAAAGAATGACATTTTAAAGGTATTGTCCTTTACGTTAGAACATGGTGATTCATGTGATGATACATAAGGTTATACAAATATAAATTTGCTGTAGAACACATTTTAATCTTTTTTATTTTTTTGCTGAGTTTTTAACTCTAGTTTTCTGTGACCATCTATATTGTATTCTACCATGAAAGCAATAAAAAATAACTTAGAAGATCTTCATTTAGAACCTGCCAGAAACTAAAATCTGATTATTAACACACTATATTAAGAACTCTATATATATCCTTGCTATTATGCATGCAACATTGTGTCGCTATTATTTTCTCTTCTTTTTATCTTTGCTTTTCTCTAGCTTAGAGTTTCTCCTCTTTTTTCTCTCTGCGGTTTTGTTTTTGTACCATAGAACCCATTTTCTCTACTGCTAAATAGCTCCTACATGTTGAAGAGGATACAAAGGGGGTTATATATATATTCTATATATATAGAAATCGGCTCTAATCTACAAGCACAGATTTCTCTGGATTTTTCTCTTGGGAAAGGTGTAGATATAAACACACATTTTTATTAAGTTGCACATTTCAGAACTGTCTGACTCAATCATATAATCTAAACAGGAGAGGAAGTGAATAATAAATCCGGAAGCTTACTAGCTCAAGCTAGGGTTTGCCTCATAGTAAAAGGTGCTGGTAATTACCTTTGAAGCCATCGGTGGCCTGGGCCCCTCTAGCTTGGTGTGTGTATTTCGTCAATGAACTGTCTGTTCCCATCACTGGGAAGCCCAGAATTAGTTCCAGTTGTCTGCTTTCCTCTTGGTATTCACTTGATTCAGAGATGAGGCCAAACCTACATTTTCGCTGATTGGAGATATTGCAGAAAACACCACTCGGTTTTATTCCTGAAGACTGTGATGTTCATCACCTCTCACATCTGGTTAAATTGCATGTTGTCTCCTGCCAACCCAGGCTCTTCCCCACATCTCTTGTGGATGACACCTCCCCTCGACTCCCATCATGCTCTTCCCAATAAAGACAAACTGCAGGAAAAAGAAAATAAACTATAGTTTTTGAAAGTTGGAAATGCAATCAAACCTTTGGCATCCTGGAGATCCTATAAATGATTTTTTAGGAATGCAGCTGGTTGGAATCAATCGGATCCATCAAATACAGTATCTTTGTATGAATAAAAGGAAACATTTTGGTCAGTCACCCAGATATTTTGTCTACCGGGTAACCACGATAAAGCTTAACATAGTATTTTAAGGTGTGGAAAATATATTTTATGTGTTCCCACATACACAACTTCCAAGAAAACTGAAACAAGAAAAACAAGCAGAACGAGATCGGTTTATCTCAGGCATATGATGCTATAGTGTAACAAGCTTTGTAGGCTCTGGGACACTTGGCTGAGAGTGTATTTTCATAGCTGTTGGATGAATATTCATCATGGATCAAGCTCAGAAGGCCCACTACTGAATGCTATCTTCTCCCTTGGGTTACTCCCTTTTCTGCTCGGGCACTGGAACACTGTGAGGCCTCACTGCCGGCCACCAACGAGCACGTCCTAGACCAGTGGCTGGAAGTGCACTTGTCCCTGATGGGGTGCGGGGCTTGTAGGGATGGGCTCCCCTTCAGGGCCAGCAGACACTTGAAGGCATCATTACATGAGGAATATTTTGTCTGGATAAAGTGCTAAAAGACTCTCTGTGGTCCAGACAATCTGCAATGTAATTGTGGAGGCAGGAGAAGGGGACTTAGAATCAGAGATGCTTTCCCCTGAATCCCACTGTGGCTGGTGGTGACAATCTGAAAGGCTATCCTTTCTGAAAGGGAGAACCAACAAAATTGATACAGAGGCAGATTCTATCGATCCTCGAATACTGAACAAGTTTCTAGGACAGGGTCTCTCATTCAGGAAACCAGAAAGTTTCAAATGGAAAACAAGATGAGGGCTGAGTATGTGGAAGGACTCAGAAGCCTCTTCCCCAGAGGGCAAACAGGTGCTAGATAAGACAGCATTATATCTGAAAAGGATAGGACAACTTACCTACCTTTTTTGAAGTAAGGATTAGTCCTAAGTGCTTGGGTTTGAGACTGTAAACCCACTTAAGAAGATTTCATATTAGACTGCATATCCTCAGAGAAAGTACAGAATTCTGGAAAAAGAGATGGCCAACTTTAAGACAAAGGCAGAAAAATGAAGGAGGTTGGAGTTAAGAAATAATTAGATTGAAACAGAGAGAGCATTGGTGGTTGGCTGGGCACCATGCTTTAGAGGACAGGAGTATTATAGGTTATCCGAGTTTTCTATCTCGTAAAAACTAGAGTGTTTTACTTCACATGTAATTTTATATTCTACAGTACCTTTAATCTGAAGAAAAGGAAATATGTATGGATTATAATAATGGTAATTTGAGGGGTGGTGCCAATTTATGGAATCTAGTTCTTCTTTTCATGTATTCATCACACAATTTAAGGATTAACAAACTGGTCTGTAGAGGAGGTTACATGATTCTGCTGGATGGAGATATGGTCTGAGAAAAAGGCAGAGATGGGTGAACCACCACACTTGGTCAGCGAATAGAAGTTTGGGATCCTGCAGAACCCCTCCTCCCCTCTTCGCGGGAGACACATCTGAAAAGTTCCAAGTGTGTTGGTTTGTTTCTTACAGTGTTCTCATATCTGCCCTTCCTTTCCACCATCTCCAGCAAGATAGGGTTTGTCACAGCCTTCTCCTGGGGGGGAATGTTGTTGCCTTCACCTGTACCCCTTGGACCCATCCCCTTGGACCCATCATACACATCATTATCAGATTTGTGTCCTGAAAATACTGCTGACCCATTGATTGCTGAATCTCCATTACCTTTCTGTTTGGAAAATTTTTTTATTATGTTATGTTAGTCATCAGACAGTACATCATTGGTTTTTGATGTAGTGTTCCAAGATTCATTGTTTACATATAACACCCAGTGCTCCATGCATTGCACGCCCTCCTTAATACCTACCACCAAGCTCCCATCCCTCTACCTCCCTCTCCTTTAAGCCCTCAGTTTACTTCTCAGAGTCACAGTCTGTCTGGAAATGTTTAATCCATATTAGTGATCTAGATCATTATACCTCATTTTGTAAATATTTGATATTTTGGCTTGATATCTCAATTATCTACTCACCAGGAGAGACACTTGGATTTTCTTGGATTTTTACCCAAGAACCATCTTTACCCAAACATTTCCAAGTACTGACTCTGGTCTCCTTCAGCCTTTGGAGCAGAGAGGAGTCAGCATGGGCAGAGAAAACCACTTAGCCGGAAGACTGATGGGATTGCGTGGAACCTGGGCAGCTCAGGGAGGACACCAGATGGGTGGGCTTCTATCTTTGGCCAAATCACAAGACTGGTCAGTAGAAGACTAGTTAGCGAGACAAGAGAATGTGAGCATACAGTTGTCTGTTATGTGTGAGTCATACAGAGCTGACCAGCGTCTGTGGGAGAGGGAGCTCTCTGGCACTATCCCAGAGGTTCTCAGAGATGCTCGTCTGGATCAACATATGCATTCATAGACACACAAAACTAAAGGTTCTCTTTCTTTACATCCTCTTTTGAAAACATCTGGGTCTCCAACCATGACCTCCATCAGAGCAGACAATAACGACCTCTGCAGAGTCTCTCCAGTCTACCTCGCTCTGTACGTAAAGTAGAATGTCACCTCAGCAGAGCTGTCGTGTTGGAGATGGTCGTCCCCCAGTTCAAGGTGCCCAGTGTGGTATCGGTCCAGACTTCCCCTGATGAAAATTCTAGTACCAGGTGGTTTCTACAAGAGTTGTGTAAGCATCATTACATCTGTCTCAAAACAATGCACAGGGGGCGCCTGGGTAGCTCAGTGGACTAAAGCCTCTGCCTTCAGCTCAGGTCATGATCTCAGGGTCCTGGGATCGAGCCCCGCATCAGGCTTTCTGTTCAACAGGGAGCCTGCTTTCCCCGACCCCCAGCCCACCTGGCTCTCTGCTTACTTGTGATCTCTGTTAAATAAATAAACAAAACCTTTTTTTTAAAAAAAAAGATGTACAGCACCACTTCTGACTTATTGTATTCTAGTCCATGTGCTCTATGCAGCAGTTGGTGTAAAACTCCCCCATCAGTGGTTTTTTTAAAATATTGTGATAATTTTGGCTCTGTTGCTTTTTCCAGTAAAGTCTTCATTTCTCAGATTTTTAAGTTGATGTTTCTAAAATGTTTGAACTTGATCACAGTAATAGGTTACAATGTTTGGATGAAGAGCAGTGTACATTTTTAAAAACAGAATTTAGTCTTTCATTCAAATTGAGTCTTACTACAGCACGTAACTACTTTCTTGAATGGTCAACATGGTGTTGATTCTAATCTGCATTTCATGGTTGTTGCCATGAGTGTGACAAGCTCAAATAAAGAACTGATCATAGTGCAAAGATGTTTACTCTCAGGATTGTGTTCAGTGTCTAAGTGTGAGCTGTAAATGTTTCAAATTAAGCATTTAAATGTTACAAATGTTTTAAATGTTGTAACTAATTTTGTGATTCTAGTACATGCTTTATCAGAGTGCAAGACCAGCAAAGTGTTTTTAGAATAAGCTTATATCTATTTTCAGTGAAATGGTAAAGAATCGTTGCTGGTAGAAAGGAACATGGATATTTTAGCATCACATGGAGGTTGAAAAAATAGTCTAAGTTACTCACCTTTCAAAGAAGATAGATGGGAAACAAACTCATGAAAAGATGCTTAGTATCACATGTCATGAGGAAATTACAAAATAAAACAAGAATGAGATACCACACAGAGGTGAGAATGGCAGAAAACTAAATCACCGACAGCACCAAATCCTGGTGAGGAAGGGAGCAAGAGGAACTCTCACTCACCTCCGGGGGGGAAGCAAAATGGGGCAGGTACTTTGGAAGACAGTCTGACGGCTTCTTGTAAAACTGTAAACTTACTCTGGCCCTCTGACCCAGCAACCACACTCCTGGTATTTACTCACAGGAGCCAAAAGCTGGTGGCCACACAAAACCTGCCCATGGAAGTTTCCAGAATCTTTATTTGTTAATTACCAAGACGTGGAGGCATGTCCTTCACTAAAAGCCACGAAGAGACACAGAGGAAACTTAAACGCATATCACCAGGAGGAAGCAGCCGGTCTGAAAAGGCCACACATGTATGATCCGGCAGTATGGCATTCTGGAAAAGGCAAAACTATGGAGACAGTAAAGAGATCAGTGGTTGCCAGGTGTGGGAGGAAGGAGTAGAGGGATGAGTTCTCAGAGCACAGAGGATTTTAGGGCAATGAAATTATTCTGTGTGATACTACAACGGTGGGTGTGTGTCATCACACTTGTGGAAACCCATGGAAAGCGTAACACCAAGAGTGAACCCTAATGACAATTAGGATTTTGAGCGTTAGCGGTGCTTCACTGCAGATTCATGGATATAACAAATGTGCCATGTGCTGGGGATGTTGACAGAGGCTGGGTGTGGGTGGGGGAGAGGACTACCTGGGAAATCCCTGTACCTTTCCTTCAATGTTGCTGTGAACCTAAAAGTGCCCTAAAATTAAGGTTTATTTTAAAATTAGCACAAGTTACATAAAAATATCCTTGCTAGAGTTAAATAACAGTACATGAAATGGTGTTTTTAAATCCACTGATCGTGAACCTTCCCTGCTGTCAAATATTCCTTACAGACTTGTTAAGAAATTAAATGGGTACACTACCTCAAAGTATTTGTGAAGGTAATTTTCTTCCCTTATTAACAATTTTATCCCGCTTGCATCACATCTCATACCTAAAACTGCTTCCAGTTTGTTCTGTTTTCAGAAGACTCCGCGAGTCTGAAGAGCCCAGGCAGCAGAGTCCCAAAGGTCTGTTTTCCTCCCACGACATCCAGTCATCACGCTGCCTAGTGATCATGGCTTCTTAGGGCACCTGGTGTCGATTAAACACACATGCAAATTAAGTTTCACCAAAATTATTTCCTTTCTTTGCATCATCATCATCATCATAATTATTACATAGTTACATTATTACATTATTGTGTAACGTCATCTGTGATCTCATGGACTGATACGGTATGTTCTGCTCTGGGGCCTTTGGAAGTTGCATAGAGCAGGACCAGCCTTGCAAGCTGTGGGTGACAGAGGGCTTCAGCTGCCCAGAAAGCACTTCCAGCAAAGGCTGGAGAGTCCCTCATGCCACTCTCTTTTACTGAGTCCTGAGTGCACAGAACCGCGAGGTACGGTAACACTTCTACCCCTCTGGGGCAACAAAATGTTAACACAGCGTCGGAAGGAGCAGAGCCTACTTGTTGCTGGATAAAGATGAATTCGCAAGTTTTGCCATACTTGGCGTGCACTGTTGTGTAGCTTTGCAAGACTATGTCATTTTCAGTGTCCTGGTGTCACTCAATTTCATCTCTGTCGTTTAGAAATGACCCGAGGGGCCCCTGGGTGGCCCTGCAGGTGCAGCACCCGACTCTTGATTTTGGCTCAGTTCACGATCTCGGGGTCCTGCGGAGCTCCACATTGGAGTTGGCTTGTCCCTCTCCCTCAGCTCGTCGCCCCTCCCCCTGCTCGAACAAACAAACGAATAGATAAATAAAATCTTAAAAAAAAAAAAAAAAGAAATACCCAGAGTTCTCATCCTCAAAGGATATAGAAGGTTGACTCAGCACCAGATACAGAGTCTCAAGGGCCTCCAGTCCCTCCCGTGGAGGGGATGATGCTGAATTTTAACTTCCCCATCACCTTCCCCTGTACCTGCCTCACAGACCATTTCTGGGGTAGTCCAGTGACTAGCACGGACCGCACAGGGTGTCTGGCCCACTTCGCACTCTGACTGGTGGGAGCAGAGGAGGAGGTCTCTCAGGCACTTGCTCTGCCCTGATTGTGCACAATGCTAGGATTACAACTCACTGCCCCTATGGAAAGCGTTCTGTCTCTGCAGCTGCAAGTTACAGGAGGTCATCCCGACGAGATCTAGGCTTGATTCCCTGGTGGTCCAGCAGGAGTTAGGAGAGGTGGGCTGTGTTTTTTCATAGTGTCACTTTTTGAGATATAAAAGACATATCTAACTGATATGTATTATACTTTTCATTGTATGCTTTCCAATATGTAATATATTCTATATAATACTATTAAGTTTGCTTTTCAATTCCAGATTGAAAGCGTCAAGACACTTCTTTCATTTAGCCCACATTTCAAAATAGGCTTAACACATATTTTTACAAGCCCATGGATAACATTCTCAAATGATGGTTTGCAACATTTTTAGACCAAAACGTTTTTCCAGACTTATTTATTTATTATAGTTTATTAATTCTGAAATACGTCATACATTTCAAACATACCCCAATGGAAAGTACACATAATGCAGGTATGGTTTAAGGCATACCTCACCGCCAAGCATTAGAAACAATCTTACCAAGGTTAGTGAAGGCCCCAATGACATCGCTAAACATCCTCTCAATGGGTCCTAAAGTCTGTGTGTATCATTACTTTGCTTCCCATTAAAGGTTTACCCCACGCGTATCCCCACATAATATATAAATTAGCTTTGCCTATATTTTACATATAAAAAATGAAATCCTGCAGTATTTTTCCTTTTGTAACTTGCTTTTTTAAAATCTCACATTGCATTGGAGGCAGTCACTCTCACGGATGCATGTGCTTAGTTCATTCATAGATAATGGTCCATTGCAGAACTATAATGTAATTTGTTTATTTTTCCTGTCAGTGCATGTTTAGGTGTTTTCAATTTTTTTCTGGTTACACAAAGCCTGAATGCCTTTTAGCCCGTATGTGCAAGTTATTCTTATGATACAGAGCAGAACCATAAACCTCATTTCTTTAAGCACAGCCCTAGATTCAACAGAAAATCCAACATTGTTTCCTAAAGTAGCTCTGCCAATTTATACTCCCACCAGTGAGCAAGACTTGATATTGTCAGATTTTTTTTTAATTCCCAAACTAGTGGTTGTAATATTGTATTTCACTGGGATTGCATCTGCATTTCTTTGGTGATTAATGACCCCGAGCATCTTTGCAAGATGTCCATTAGTTTTGTATATATGTATTTTTTCTGTAAAATTCCTTTCGGTCTTTTACTTGTTTTCTATTAAGTTATTTCCATTTTTTTCCGTATTTTTTCTAAATATTTAAAAATTTCTTCTTCGTGGTCATGTCTTTTAGTACATTAAAATTGATTTTGGGGGGCACGGTGTAAAATAGAGATCTAATGTTTTCCAAATTCAGATAAGCGTGCTAGCGAATAGCTCAGGTTTTTCCCAGGGATCTGCAAGCCACCTGGCCCAGCTCTCTATGGCCTGGTCTGTTTCTGGACTTTTTATTCTTTTCATGGTGTGTTTTTCTATTCAAGAATCTTAATCATGACAGCTTTCTATCAAATCTTGGTACTTTGTAAACGGAGAACTCCCACCCCCACCTCAATGGAGTTCTTTAGAAATGAACTGGGTAATATTTTTGGCCCTTCATTTTTTCATATAAGTTGACAGACAGAGTGTACCCTTCATGAAGCAATGTCTAGGATTATGGTGAAATTACATCGACTCTATAGAGCAATTTGGAGATCGTGGAAATTTTTATGGGATTTAAATTATGTAAAATCATGACAGAGCTCTATGTATTAGATGTTTTCAAGGATTTTTTTTTGGTATTAGAAACAATTTCATAATTTTCCTCATAATTATTTCACACATCTTTTAAAATAATTCACTTTTAGATATCTTCTATATGTAGATCTTTCTTAACAATGTATCATTAAACATTTCATCCTGTTTTGTTTCTTGCTGACACCTTCCATTGTTTGTTTCCACATCTTAAAGCACCACCATCTTATTAAATCCGATTATATATTTATGTTTTTGGGCTAAAACGGTCATGTCATTCCTAAATAATGGCATATGGTGTTTTCTTTTTTAATTCTTTTTAAATTTTTTTCCCTAATCATATTGCAATGGCTAAGAAGATATCAAGACAAAAGTGAAGAGAAAAGCAGACAGCCTTGTCTTGTGCACAGACTACCTGAGCGTAAAGGGAATAGTTGCATTTCACTATGAAACCTGAAAATTATTACCTTTTTGGGGTTTTTTTTGTATGTAATGTTTATTGGATAAAAGAAGCTATCATCTCTTCTCAGTTCACTCACATTTTTATCATGAACAATTGTTCAGTATCATCACCTGCTTTTTCTGCATTAATAAATGATCGTTTGGCTTATTTTTGTCCATTTATTGACATAGTAAATTACCTTAATTATTTCCTTATGCTGAAAAGTTCGCTGGGATGACAGTACATTTTTTTTTGGATGCACTTGTGAGATGAGACACCGGTTTTCTGTACTTCCATTGCGATACTCTGGTTGTGATAGTAAGGCATCATTTGTCTCATAAATAAGACCATTTCTCCTTTTTATATTTTCTGGAAAGATTTCTGTAAGAGGAGTTTTGTTTTCTGTATGTTTGGTAGATTTTACAAAACTCACTGAGATTGTTTTCTTGGTAGAAATATTGTGAATTGCTGAGTTAATTTCTTTAATGATACAGGATTATCAATACTTTCATTTCATCCTGAGATAGTGTTTTGTCAGAAGGATTTTAAATATCAAACACTGGATTAAGGATTTTTAAAATTGGTGTGTTTGCTGACTTATATTTTTTATTAATTCCTAACTGGGTTGTTTTTAATGTTTTGCATGGTGCAAACTTTTCACATTTATTTTAGGTGTGTCTTTTGTTAAGAGCATATGGCTAGATATTTTTAATCGAGCCTGACAATCTTTGTTTTTAACCAGATGATTCAGTTCTTTCCCGTTTATGGTGTTTACTGTATATTTAGACTCACTCCCAACATCTCATTTCTGCTGCTTCTGTGCTTTACTTTTCTCCAGGCAGGGTTGTTTGCATTAACTGAGGAACTGGCATGTCCCCATTTTTATTCTATCCTTTAAAAAGTTATAAACTCAATTTCTATTTGTTTAAGGTTGCCCCAGAAATGTTAACATGCACATTTCACTTAATGAAATCGAGATGTAAGTACTGTTCATACATACTCTCTTGGATAAATCAAGAACCCTAAGTACTTTAGCTGGGTCGGCTTTTGCAACTTCCGTATTTTGCTTTCGGATAGTTTGGTCTTATTCTGGTGTCACAAATCAGACATTACTTTACTGCTTCACACACACATTCTTCTCTTCTCTCCACACCTCCTGAGTCCACATTGTCCATCTGGAAACACTGCTTTTTTCTGAAAGACATTCTTCAAATGTTATTTATCAGTGCAAATTTGTTGGTGATAAACTCTCAGTTTTTCTCTGATAGAAAATGTATTTATTTTGTCTTCATTCTCGAGTTCACTGAATATGAAACTTCAGGTCGGCAGTAATTTTTTTCCTTAGCATTTTGAAGAGACCATTCCACTGAATTCTGGCCTTAGCTGTTTCTGTTGGTTTACTTGCCATTCCTCTGTGGGGAACCTATCTTTTACATTATTCCGCAACGTAAAATACCTCACTGCCTTCGCCGCTGTACGACTTGCCTACGAGATTTGCAGATGGGGTGTTCAGTGGGCTCGCTGGATTTGCATTGCCAAAAGAACTTTCGCTGCTGCCTCTGAATCTCACCTTTCCTCATGATCCTGGTTCTCCTTCCAAGTTCCCAAGGTCCTTTGGTACCTGCTGGGTCTTCTCATTCTATAATCCAGTTTCTGCCCATTTTCTTTTTAATAACTGCTCCTTTTTCCTTTTTCTGGTGTACCTTCAGAAAATTCTTTCCCCATCCCTGATATATTTACCAGCACACTAAATTTGTTAAGGTTTACACATTTACTGGGTTTTAAAGTCAATTACTATATTCTGCTTTTAATCTCAGTGATTTTTTTTTAATTTGTAAAATTTATGTAGGTTTTTTTTCCAAGTCTGCTGCGTCATTTTCGTGGCCTCTAAAACGCTGAATTTTTTACGTTCATATTTTCATGCCTTCTAAACTTATTTCCTTTATGCATTTATGTCAGGAAAGTAAAATATTTTTCGCATCTCTGCATGGAACTTCAGGGTACTTTTCTCAAGAGAGAATCTGTGGTCATTTCTTCCAGGCCTATCCCATACACAGTTCTGAGCGGGGTCTATTTTACAAAAATAGTACATTTTTCCTTTCCACCGGCTGCGTGATGTGACTTCTAGCTCCTCGCACTACAAGGGCCAGCTTGAGGGGACGAGTTTTCCTCCTCGTGGCCACCCAAGGCCGAGACCCAGAGAACAAGTTTCTTTTTCGATTTTTGCCTCGTTTACCTACAAACGTGTCACTCTTTGGGTGTCCCAGATGTAACTGCCCTGCAGGGTGGGGAGAGAGGGGGGCAGAGCTCCTGCTCCCCTGTGCTCTGTGCTTGCTCTTTCTTGGTCACCGACATCTGGGGACACGTCTCCCAATAGTAGCTCTTGGCCCCAGCCCTCCTGCCTCTTGGAATGCATGGTCACTCATTGTTGTGGGGGCCCCTGAACATCGTCTGTACTTCTTGCCAATGGCCAACTCTGTGATGCATTATAAGAGATTTTGAAAATATAATCTAGCACATTCTCTCTCTCAATCTCTCTCTCTCTCTCTCTCCCTGGCTCTTCCCCATTCTCTCTGTTGCAGGTACATACACATCACATAGATCTGTAAACTTGGTTTCTGGGGGTGCTTTCTTTGAATGTTTCAGTGAACCTTCCATCAGGATAAGCTCTGTACTCTTCAGTGAAATCCAGTAGCATTTTAATTTTTTTTTTAAAGATTTTGTTTGTTTATCTGACAGAGAGAGTGTGCGAGAGAGCACAAGCAGGGGGAGCAGCAGAGGGAGAGAGAGAACCAGGCTCCCTGCTGAGCAAGGAGCCGGATGTGGGACTTGATTCCAGGACCCTGGGATCATGACCTGAGCTGAAGGCAGACGCTTAACCATCTGAACCACCCAGGCGCCCCTCCAGTAGCATTTTTAATAAGTTATCCTAAATATGATTTTTGCAGGCTGTAGTTCTTGTTTTAAATTATGTACGCATTATATACATCTGGATTTCATATTTCTTTCTTTACCCATTTTTCAAAAGAAAAGCTTTTCCAGGCATACCATGGAAATGACAGCAGCAATTGCCTGTGTTAAAACTATTACCATAATACTCCAAGATCTTTGCAATCATTATCAGATCAGATTATTATTTTCGGTTAAATTTAGATCAAAATAATCTAGAAACTCTGTTCTTACTTATAGACCTTTCACATGATTTTTATAATTACTGAAACATTGCAACCATGCCAAAAATGCAGGAAATGTTATCGGATATGCTTATGGATCCTCCTCCAAGATTAACAAGTCAGCAACTTGCTCTGTGTCCCTCTCACTCAGTCACACATACTGTCTCTTTCCTTCTATCCTTCTGTGTTTTTATGTATTAGTATCTTTCTTCAGAAACAAAACTGAAAAGATACAGCTAAAACTTCACATGACCCTTTCCCTCCCCATCTGCCCCAGAATCAACCGCTCTTGGAAATTCTACTTATGAAACCTTTCCTAGCTCTGTGTCTGTGCTTCTAGCACACAACTACACATCCACAAGTAAGACACACTGCAGTGTTGGTTTTTTTTATGTATCTGCATTTTTTATCCTGTTTATATCTTTCTGTGACTTTGTTTTCTCCTCCGTACTCTGTAATTGGGAGATTTCGCTCTGCAAATACAGATCCAATTCATTCACTGTAGCTGCTGTATGAAATGCTGTTGCATGAAGAAATCGTGTTATTGTGCATTTACCTTCTAAGTGACAGTTAAGTCGTTTCCACTTTTGTTCTCTTTCAAACCCTGCTACACATAGTCTGTGCACGGAAACTAGTGAACATGGGGGCGACTATTCTCCAGGGTCCACGATTGACCGGGAGAATGGCTGGGTTAGAATACAGGCATTTCGGCTTTACCAGTATTGCAAAATTGCTATCGGAAGCTATTGTACCAATTCTCACTCTCTCAGACAATGTGCAATCTTCTTTCCTCCATTTGTGCCCAGTTGTTGTTATCAGACGTTCATCTGTACCGGTAGTTGGGTACTTAATTGTGTTCTATCATGGACTTGTTTATATTTCTCTGATGGCTACTGAAACCAATAACCTTTTAGAAGCTTATTAGCAATTCCATTTCCTATCTGTGACTCTTTTTGTCTATTTTCCTTTTATTTTTTAATAGTTTCTTTTTCAATGTATTTGTAAGAGTTCAATATATCCTCTTTTTCTAATGTGTACTTTATTTTATTCAGTTGGTGATTTTATTTTTCATGGATATGGTTTGAATTTTAATGAACTCAAACTTAATCTTTTGTTTTCCTCCATATTGGTTGCTTTCTAAGATTTACCTGAGGGAAAATTCTCCTTCCTCAAGTGGAACAAAGACGTTTTCCTACTTTTACTTCAAAAGCACTGCAGTTTTTATGTTTGCATTGAGACCTTCAGATTATTGGGACTTTGTGTCTCTCGTCGTGAGGTAGGGATCTGCTCTAACATGCGTCTGTGATGAAGAGCCAGCCCCGCCGGGACAGTTGGTGAATGGTCCCTCTTCAACTTCCAGCATGTGTTCATATATTTCAGGCTCTATCGTGTGTGGAGTCCCAGTGTTCTGACAAGTCCTCTTCAGGGTTTGCATTTCTATTCCTCTGGCCTATTTTCCCATCCCTCCACAGGATTCCTTTCCCACAGTATTTTACTAGGTAACAATGCATTGTGATAGGAATCTCCCACTGGTGGTCTTTACAGTGTCCTCAGCTGTGCATCTCCATTTGTTTGTCAGAGAAGCAGTGAAGTCCGGACGACTTCAGACCCTTGCCCTCACACTGACTGCTTCATCTTGGCCAAGTTGCTTAACCAACCCATTCCTCCAAATGCAGATGACATCATTATTTCCTGGGGATTTTTGTAGGCTCTAAGGGGTTATAACATTTAAAGTACCTAGCAAAGTGCCTGGCACTTAGTAAGTGCTATCACATGTTAAATTTTTAAAATCATTTTTCTCTGTATTTTCACAGGCATATGAATACTATTTCTCATGTATATTTGAACATGTTTATCATAGAACCTGCTAGGATTCTGATAGGATGAATATTGAAATTATAGCTACCTTGAGAGAGAGTATTTTTACAGAATTGTTGTCTCCAGACATGTATGGAATTTACACGTTATTCACTTAGATCTTGGTTTATACCTCTCAGTATTTTTTATTCAACGTAAAATCTTTCAGTTATATGTATTCCTATGTACAGCTTTTGTGCTATTAGATTATAGCTTTCAAAAATCATGTCTTACAACTGTGTGAGTGTTTGCAAATGCTATTAGTTAATTAAGCACATTGATTTTATCCTCTGCCAAAATGGATACAGTTCTCTTATTAGTTCTAATGGGATTCTGTGGCTTATTTTTAACTTTTCAAGTAGAAAATTATATGTTTGGTGAAATAGTAAGATTTTTCTATTCTTTTCCAATCTTTGTAACTGTTACTTCATTTGTGGATGTTATTGCATTATCTAGACCTTCTGGAAAATGTTAAAAAGAAGCTCTGGTACTGGACTTGTTTATGACTTGTGTTGTTCTCAATTTGTAAAAGAAACAATTCTAAGATTTCAGCATTAAGTAGTGTGGTTTACTCAGACTTTGAGAATGCACCATCTATGAGTTAAGGAAAACGGTCTCTTCCAAACTTCCATCCCTCTAACTCCTTAGAACACCTGCCAGAAGAGTGCATAGGTGTTAAATTTTATCAAAGATTTGTCTTAATCATAAAATCTTTCTTTATCCAAGATTTTCTTACCATATTTTAGTCTTCCAAATCTGTTAATGAGCTTGCTGATGTGAAGGGTGGCCTGCTGTTGTTTGGGGGAACAGGGATTCAGAGATTGTCTGCAAGGGTAGCTTTTGGATCAAAGTAAGGGCAATTTAGGTGTTAAATTTGTTTAAATACTTAACCATTGATTTACTGAAAAAAATCAAGTTTTTAACCATAATGTAAATGTATTTTTGTAACTTAATTAACTACTTTTAAACATTTCAAACTATGTTTGTAAATGTAATATATTCAAATTCATTTTTAATCATCTCAATTGCCTGATAAATTTGCATTCCCTAGCTCACTAGCTAATATCCTAGATATTAAGGAACTAATAAACTAATAAAGACAGCAATTTTTAATTTCTCTTATCTGTTTCAATACCATTTATAAACATAACAAGATTTCAAATCATAACATAATAAAAATGTTTCACTCACATCATCTTAAATTGGAATTAAAATGTCATCTTGTTATATATTCTAATATGATAAGAGATGAATTTAAATTCTTAAAATACACATTTCTTCTATATTTATCAGAATTTTTGATTCTATAAGTTTAATTCACTTTGTCTCCATGAAGCCCATAATTAATCAGAGTAGATCGAGATACCAAACCAGCAGGGAAAGACTCGTATCATCTTAAAGTATTACAGGGTTTCCTTCTCGCTCCCATGCTCTTGATTCCAAACCCTTTTCATGGTCACAGGCATTGCACTTACCCCATCGCCAAGTCTGAGTTACAGCACTTCAAAAATTGCAAATCTCCAGCTGATTGGATAATTGCTTCTAAATTGTCTATATGATTTCTGGCCACTGAGACCTCTCTGCTATAAACAAATAAATGTTTGATAAATGTGGGCTATCGCTTGTGTCTCTGACTTGCTGTTCCCATTTATTAAGGTCATTCTATGAGAGTAGAGACTTAAACCGATAGAATTTCTACTATTAATATTTAGTTTGAGATTATTGAAATCGACCATGTTGTGTTATCTTGTGTTTTTTTTAAAGATTTTATTTATTTATTTGACAGACAGAGATCACAAGCAGGCAGAGAGGCAGGCAGAGAGAGAGGAGGAAGCAGGCTCTAAGCGGAGCAGAGAGCCCGATGTGGGGCTCGATCCCAGGACCCTGGGATCATGACCTGAGCCGAAAGCAGAGGCTTTAACCCACTGAGCCACCCAGGCGCTCCATGTGTTATTCTTTTTTAAAACACTGGTTGGCCGGTTGGCTGGGTATCTCAGTTGGTTACGCATTTGCGTATTCAGCTCAGGTCCCGATCCCAAGGTCCTGGGATCAAGCCCCACATTGGGCTCCTTGCTCAATGAGGAGTCTGCCTCTCCCTCTGTTTGTAGCTACCCCTGCTTGTGCTCTCTTTCTGACAAGTAAATAGGCAAATAAATAAATAAATAAAATATTTTATAAAAATTTATTGAATCAGTGTGCTAATATATTTGTTTGTTTATTTATTTGTATTAGGTTAATCATGACGTACCTCATTAATATTTGACGTAGTGATTCATGTATGCTAATATTTTCTTTAAAGATTTTATTTATTTATTTGACAGAGACAGAGATCACAAGTAGGCAGAGAGGCAGGCAGTCGGGGGGAACCTGGCTTCCTGCTAAGCTGAGAGCCCGATGTGGGGCTTGATCCCAGGACCCTGAGATCATGACCTGAGCCGAAGGCAGAGGCTTAACCCACTGAGCCACCCAGGTGCCCCCATGTATGCTAATATTGAACACAAGAATTTTTACATTCACATTCGAAAGTGAGATTGTTCTGGAACTCTCCTTACACTATACTATCTTTCTTGGTTTGAAATCAAGGTCATTTTAGCCTTGGTTAATGAGTTGGGGAGATTTTCTATCTTTGTTCTCTCTCACTTGTCGAGTTTGTATAAAATTGGGACTACATTCCTTGAAGATTTGGAAAATATTATTTAAGTCTCTCTGGTACTAGAGTTTTATTGAGGGATACATTTTTACCTACTAATCTAATTATATGTATTCAAAAGCGCGTTTCAATCTTTTAGTTCTTCTCTTATCCTTTTTGTGATTTATGTATTTTTGAAGTTCATTTTATATAAAATTTTTAATTTGTCAGTATAACTTCTTCATATAAAATACATATTTCATTCTTTTAAAAGATTTTATTTATTTGAGAGAGAGAGATCACAAGTAGGTAGAGAGGCAGGAAGAGGCAGAGGGGGAAGCAGGCTCCCTGCTGAGCAGAGAGACCCCAATACAGGGCTCTATCCCAGGACCCTGAGATCATGACCTGAGCCAAAGGCAGAGGCTTAACCCACTGAGCCACTCAGGGGCCACCACTTTTCATTTTTAAGTATATGAGTTACATGCAATAATTTCATTTCTCTTGTTATTTACGTACATCTTTTCCTTGTTTTTATTCTTCAGACTTTTAAGAGTTTATCTTTTTTCACACCCTGTAAAAAGTAAATTCTCTGATCCTTAAAGTAAATTTTCTGACCCTTTCTATTGATACACAGTTTTCTACTTCATTTATTATGCTCTCATATTTATTCTGTGAAACATTCTGGATTTCGAGGTTTATTTATGGTAGAAAATTTTACTTTTTTGTCGAAAATTTTGCTTAGTAATTTTGTTATTCTTTTTTCCTAATATATGCATTTAGTGGAAAGTTATTTTTCTCCAGATACAAATTTAGCTTACCATATGAATTTTTTTTTATACAGTGCCTACATTGTTTTGCAATATTATCTTATTTTTACTGTGATGGTGTTTTTGGTCAAGAATTATTTAGAAGAATTTTATAATTTCTAAATTATTATTTTTGTTATTATTATTATTTTGGATTTCTTCTGTTAAGTAATCTAGGTTTAGATTAAAAATTCTTCTGTCCGGGTAAGATCTTATTCCTTTGTCATTTACTTTCTGTGTAGAAACTCTGTGGCTCTGACCTTTCTTCTGACCACTGTTTTCTCTCTTCTTGTTTTGCAGAACTCCACAGACACAAATGCTGAACTGTTTCATCCCACAGTTCATGGTAGCTTAAATTGCCATTTAAGTTACCGCGACAATTTAAGTTACCCGCAGGTTCATGTCCTTTTCTTGTCCTCCCGCTAATATTTCCTGGTGTCTTTCTGCTTTGTTTCCCTGTCTTCTTCTGAGTCTCTCCTTGATTGTATTTTACCTGCTTTTAGATCTCTCCATTAAGTTTCAAAGACCGTATTTTTTAATTTAAGTGCTGGTGGGTTTCACTTAATCTTTTTTCACTGTGCCTTCTTTTATTTTTTTTTTTTTTAGGATTTTGATTATATTTATCCCTTGAAACATTTTAGTTATATTCTTTTTAAAATACTCTTCAAATTTCCATTTTTATTATTTCTGATCACTGGGTTTAAGTCTTGACTTTAGTTTTGCACGCTATCACTCATGTCCTGTTGTGTAAGTCGTGGAGGTGAGGCTCTTTTCTGTAGTGGGGAACCCTTGTGGCCTGGACTGTGAGCATCTCTCATAGCAGATTTTTATTTACTTTTGCCAAGCGCCCCAGGCAAGCAACTGGCCTGGGAATAATTCTTGGGTTCTTGTGTTAGTTTGATGGTTTCTGGACCTTGTGGGTAGTGTAAATAGACGTTCTCAAAACATATTCCAGGTGCATACTTATGGTTTCAAATTCTACCAACTCTTTTTTTTTTTTTCTTTCCCAGAACTCAGGCTGAGAAAAGCCCCAGTGTTGTCTCCTGTGCATACATTTTATATTATCTTAAAAAAAATTAAATGTGTATGATGCTTTTGCTCATAATTTCATAGTGTTTCTTCCTTTTATCATTACATTCACAGTGTTGGACACAAATCTATAGATGTCTCTTGACCTGACTGCAAGCTAAAATCATTACAACTACTAGAATATCCTAAATGCTAATGATTTGCTCATGTCTACCAAGCCTCTAGTGACTAATGCAATTCTAAAAGGTTTTATGTTTTTCCACTTCTATTTCATTTATATTAACACGTTGGTTAACGGAGTCTGATTGCGCTGACAATAAGGGAATATTTGGGGGTGCTTCAGAAGCAAGAGGAACTTCAGAAGCCAGAGGGGAGCCATTGTCCACTCTACCACACAGAGGTTCATTGTAGATTCAGTTCATGCAATGCTGGGATGTCCGAAACCTTTATTAGTGGGAGCTGGAAGAGTGTTACTGTGTTGTCAGATACTTTAATTACTACAGCGGCAGTGTGTGAGAGTTGGGGCTAGGGTACACAGCCACCGGATACCACCAAGACCGCACTTAGAAAATTGGCCATTTCCCATCTTTAAGAAAGCCTCATTTTCACCACTTTATAACAACACAGCCATATATAAGATAGTATATTGGTTCCCATGCCTGAGAATACATGAAATAATTTTTTTTTCTTAATCCTAAAGCACATTTATTTGGGTAAGCGATGAAGTCTTACTCATTAAGAAATGCATAGCTTCCTAAGTAAACATTTCCTTTCATCCCAGGGAGACATGATTTCTTGCCTTTGGCCAAACTGGCCCTTATAATTCCTCTTTCAGATCTAAGTGTCAAAACCAGCCTCGGAAATGTGTCTCCGAGCCGATGAAAGCTGGAGTCTCACACCAGACGCAGCCTACAGTCAGAATTTGGTGATAGAAAGAGGAATTAAGCAGCAGTGAGGAAAAACCACAGGTGCTCAAACCGCAGGGCCTCGGGGAGCCCGGGCCCCCCCTCTACCCTGTGGGAGGCCGCACTGCTTGGCAAACACCCAAGGACAGACTTGCTTTCCTGCTGCTTCGATTTCTGGCGTGTCCCTTTCTTCCTTCATAGCTTGCTCTTCTAGGATCAAGGACGCAGTTTAATAAGTCTGTAAAGCCCTGGGGCCATCTTGGTAGCTGTAAAGGAAGGCTGAAAGAGCCCCGGGGCAGGTGTGGGGCTGGGGCAGCTGTCTTTCATCTTCTGCCTTCCAGAACCTCCTGCATTTACTGTGTCCCCTGCTTTTTCAGAATCCTGCTTCCCTGCTTGGTCTAGATGTCTGCTTGCTAACCAGTTACAAAGAATCTAGGTTCTAAGTTATATGTCCTATCTTATCACACACACACACACACACACACACACACATACACACATACATTAAATTTAATTTTAAAAACTGAATTATTTGGGGGCACCTGCGTGGCTCAGTGGGTAAAGCCTCTGCCTTTGGCTCAGGTCCAGGGACCCATGATCCCAGGGTCCTGGGATTGAGCCCCACATCGGGCTCTCTGCCCGGAAGGGAGCCTGCTTCCTCCCCCCGACCCCTGCCCTGCCTGCCTCTCTGCCTACTTGTGATCTCTGTCAAATAAATAAATAAAATCTTTTTTAAAAAGTGAATTATTTGGTCCTGTGTTAATAATTTGATAAGCCTAAAAATCTTTTCAACTTTTTCTCAACTTTTGTTAGCTCCTATGAGCACTTATTATTAAAATATGTCAGAATCCTTTCTTTCTTGCTCTTAATCATGGAGACCCATGAAAGAGATGCAACAAGATAGGTATTGTCCCAAGGACTAGGGTGGATACCAGATCTGGGCACTCTGAGAAATGAGAAATGCTATAAAAATAATGCCAGTATTTAAAGAGCTTGAATTACAGGTTAGATACATCCATATAAATAAGAATTTGGGGCCAACAAGATATGATCAACAAGAAGTGAGATTAGAATCAGTTATGGGTGGAATGAAGAGTTGCTGGTTAAAGGGAGCATTTACCTCAAATAATTTTGAGCCAAAAGGAACAAAAAACAGGAGAATCAGAGGCTTCTGGAGGCAAATAGAATTGAATCAGTTCCTGTCTTTAGACATAGCCTGAAATAAAATGCAGCATCGCATTTAGCCAACACTGGAAACAAAAGAGTACAATTCTCACAAATGGTTACTTGCCTACCTCATGAGGAACTGACCTTTTTCCTTCCAGTTTAGTACAGATGTATACAATCTGCTCCCAGTCCCTTTGTGTGTATATATTCTGTGATGAGTTAATTTTCACTGCATTAGCAGGGGTGCCTCTGTTTCCAGGTTAGAGTCTCTATCCGGTTTAATTTCCTTTTCATGGATTTTAACCTCCCCTCCTATCTCTGAAGCAAAACTTACTGGAATTGACAGGCTAATTCAATGAAAAAGAAAATTGTAATGTCTTCAAATACATAGTCAAACCATCCTTGAAGAGTTACTTCAAAGTAAAGCCTAGAAACTTGTTTCTCGCTGCATTGCTAGCTTGGTAAAAATTGAGAGCCAGAATAGTATTCCAGACCCAATTCCATTGGCCCTCCTGGTAGCTATCTAATGTCTGGTGAATATGGTAGCACACGCACTTACACACACATAGGCGCATGTGCGCACATGCACACGCACACGCGCACACACACACACACACACACACAGACATCCACACTCACAAAGCCACAAAAATAACCTGGCCATTATTCTAGTGTGACACATAAATCAATTTAATAAGACAGGCTTGGTTTTTGATTATCCATGCCAGCAGAGCGGCTGCTGCAGAGTCGGACTGTACACATTGGAAACCTGGGTTTGAGGTCTTTTCCACTAGTGACAGGGAGCCTACCACTGACTTCGCTTCGGCTCCCTTACCAGCTCACTCATCCAAAATGGGGTTAGCAAAGGTATCTTCCTCACTGAGTGCTGAGAGACCTTCCCCGTGTCAACGTGTTGAGAGCGGAACTGAGACCGTCAGCAGCCATAGTGCATGTACTTAATTTTACGTCCCTATAGACCTCATCATAAGAGTACTAGTTTAAGGCTGCTAACAGCCATGTCTGGCTTTAAATCAGCTCCCAGTGAATCGGAGTGATAATTGTTGACTAATTGAAATACAACAGCATCTGGTGTTCCTTGAATTTATGCTGCTTTAAACAATGGGAAGCACAAAGTACAACTTAAAAAGAGAAAACAATGTTCATTGTCTCATTGTGCTTTCCCCAGCATCTGGCCCTGAGACAGGGAGTCGGTACAAGCCAAGAGAGGAGGTGTCCTCCTCCACCCATGACGTACATTCCCTGCTTGGAAAGTGGAGGTAAGAATCACGTCATTTTGGACCGTCTTCCATCCTGTATCCTGCTGTAGTTAGAATAGGAATGGGAGAGCAAACAAAGGGATTATGCTATTATCTACAAATTCCTTTCTTAGAGAAAGTACGCATCTTCTTCCTGAGATTAAAACTACAGTTTGCCTGGATAGTGTACAATTCATAGAACAGAAACCTAAACACAAAACTTACCACATAGGAAAAAATCTTAAGAAATAATCATTGCTAACACGTGTGAGTGCTCCCATATGCCAGCCACTCCGTGTGTGCAGTTTACAAGTATTATTACATTTGGTCCTTTTTACAATGGGGAAGCTCAGATTCAGAGGCTGTGGTGTCCCATTGGTCGTGGAGCCAGATTTTGAAGAAGAGCCGTCTGAGCTCTTACTCCACGCACTTGCCCACTATCCCATGCCACTGCCTTCTTCCCCACTTCTGGTTATTGCTTCTATGTCCCCTTGTCCTGTGAGCAACCACCCCACTGACGCCAGAGCTCTTGTCTGCCCTGCAAATCCTGCATTGCCCGGCATAGCATCAGACGCAAATAAGACCAGGAATAGATGCATGTTGACTGACTTTTCATAGCATACAGCTGCTCATTCCCTCCTATATTTCTGGCCAAAGGAAGAAAAGTCACAGTCCTTTTTACTGCCCACTAAATGTTTAATCCTTCCTGCAAAGCTGGCTTGGTCACAGGCAGACTATAGAAATGCATTTCTGTATTGTATGTTTCATCGATGAGAGCTGGGGTTATACTTTAAATCATAAGTCCATCCTATTTTTTTAATTTTTAAAAAGATTTTATTTATTTGACAGAGAGCGAGTGAGTGAGAGAGGGAACACAAGCAAGGGGAAGTGCAGGACTCGATCTCAGGACCCTGGGATCAAATGACTTGAGCTGAAGTCAGGTGCTTAATCACTGAGCCACTCAGGCGCCCCTGTAAGTCCATTCTAATCACAGGAAATATACGTTTAGTCTGAAATCAATGACCAGTTCAACATTTGACATTTACCTTCCAACTTCAAGGGTATCTCATTGGCCTAGACAGCTTGGTATTTAAGGCAATCCTGATTCCCTTCGTTCCCATTCTGCTCCACTCCCATTAAACAGAAATCTTTGGCAGAAGATCTTTGGAACATGGATACACTCTACATGCCTGGATAGTACAGAGTCACGTTGTCCACCCACCCAGCCTCTCATGCTTTATCAGGCATGGTGTTTACATTATTTTCTATCCCTTTTCAGTGAAACTTTTGGGGGAAAAATGATGCAGCACTGGGGATGTTTTGCCTTCCAGGCCTCAGAGCATTTCCTCCCGCACGTGCTGGTGCAGACTCAGGTTTAAGAATAAATGTTCTCTGGGCAACTAGTGTGTAACTATGATTATTCAGGAACAAAAATGAGTTCCTAAAAGTGAAGAAGTAGAGGAGGAAGAAGGAGGAAAGAGAAGGAAGGAGAAGGAGAAGAAGAAAGCGGGAGCTGGTAGCAGGTTTTGGAAATCGCCGTACTTGTAATAAGGAGCCAGAGAGCCAGAGCTGTGTGAACACATCGACAGTGTCTTTCCCCTCATTTTCTTTGAAATCCCTTTGACTAGATTTGGTAATGAAGAGTCCACTATATAGACAATAAAGTCAACGAGATTTTGAAATGAAAACTCATATTGAAAAGAGATATAAGCAGGGAGTTATAAAGACTTAGCTTTCAGTTTAGCAGCAGAGGAAACAGGATCTGTTTATAGAAGTAGATGTTGAAAGCACAGGGCTTACTATTAATATCTGCAAGCATTACCTAACAGATTAGCTATTTTTGTTTCCAACAGCGGCTCCTAAATTTGTCCATATATTAAATGTTTTCCTAAGAGGGCATGATGTCAGTCCAGAAATATCTCAGTGGTTGGATAGGATGTTTAACAAATAAACTTGGATGCCTGTCCTCAGTCACTAGACACTAGGAAGGCAATCAGCTGCTTCTCATTTAGGAAGTCACCTCTTCCCTAGGTTCAGCCCACCTCCACTCAGGAATCTTTGCCAGGGGCACTAGTGGAAGCGTTTGTGGTTCTTGTTGGTGGCGCTAGACAGTGACAGCACTGTGGCAGGAAAGTGGGATGTGAGCCCAGATGCATTGGCTGCTGACTTCCCAGGCCATCTAGAGCATGATGACACCTCTGTTGGGTGACTGTGGGGTGACACGGGAAGCTTGACCGCAGCAGCCTGTTATCAGAGTGCAGCTGGATCATGTTACATGATGGAGTTTCATCTTTCTCTCCCAGAGACTTTCTCCCTCGGAGTAGCCAGCAGAAGAGACTAAGGAGAAAGGGGAGAGGCAGTAGGGGCTGAGAAGTCTTGTGAAGGGTGAGGAGGGTGAGGCAGGCTAAAAGGACAGCCTTGTGGTTCCCTGTGAAATCCTCACCTTCCCTCCCTTACTATTCCACTTTCTTCTGTCCCCACCTGTCTTCCATGGAGCACCACTGAGGGATTGACATCAAGAGTACTTTGTAGGACAGTCAGCCTGTGGCCGTCATGCAATGTGATGGTGTCCAGGCAGGCGTATGGGCCAAACTCTGTTTAAGAGCTGAAGAGGATCCACCCTGAGCACAATAGAGAGAACACATGTGGCAGAAACTCAGGTCTACCAAATAAGGTCATGGTCTTTTCATACTTGCCTGTGTGTAAGACATTTACTAAGACCCTGGGAGTGCAGGGACTTATGTCCCATTTTGAAAGGGGAATTATAATACAGAGGATGACATGCCTCCACCTCAGTTTGGTCTCTAGGATGCTTTCTGGATTTTTAGGAGAGCTATTCACCAAGCTGTGTGAGAGAGATCTGGGAGTATGTCCTGTGAATGCACAGATGCTGGAAGCAGAGAGTCTCCGTGCTGTGAACTGCAATCCCATCTTGCAGGACCGAACCAGACACATCTCTCAGTGTCTACTAGGATGTGCACCAAACATGTCCAAGGGCCACTGGAAACACTGAGATCACATTGGGTGTGCTTCTGTAACTTACCTTGGATTTTCTCTTTAGCTCTGGGTCTCAGTTGGTGCAACACAAGTGTGGGACCCCCATCTGCTTTGCTCAGCACTCTAATCTCATGTTCCACACACTGTCTGACAGAGAATGTGTGCTTAATGAACACTTGTTGAATGGATAAATGTATGACTGCATGAGTTGGAAGCAAACTACCCAATATTAAAGGGTAGATATCTGTGGCAGACAGCTAATGCACCTCCCTAAAAATGTTGTAGAAGAGGGAAATTTTCTTTTTCCTTTACCCATCTTGGGTTCACTGGTGGAGGCTCTGCCAAGGAGACCGACAACGGATGGATTAACAAGAGAAAACCAAACACACATTTGTTAATGTGCACATTGTGCATGTACATGAGATAACTCAGTGATAAGTAACCCAAAAGGGAGGTTAGAAGTTGGGCTTATAGAGCATCTTAGCAAAAGAACAATGAATTTGTAGAGAAGTGACAAGATGCAGGAGGAGAATTTGAGTTTCTAGGACAGTACATTAGAGGAAGGAAAATATATCAGGAACCAGTGAGAAATAAAGGCTAATTAGCAAGTTTGTTGTGTAGATTCCTCTGGTGCTGTCTCTGGGCTGGTGAGGATCTAGGTTTATCTCTGGTGATCAATTTTTGTCCTTTCTGGTAGAGAAGGAAGAGGGAGAACACCTTTACAAAGTTACATCCTACTTTTAGGCAAATGGTGGAAGGCAGAGAGCTTTACTTCTATCTGCTTCTTCTCAATTATCTTCAGCTCAAAATAATCCTTATGGCATACTGACATATTCTTAGGCAGTACATTCTGCTACCCTTCCATGTTTACCTCCTAATCTAACCAGATCTGTGAATATGTTGGGTTATGTAGCCAAGGGTAACGAAGCTTACAGGTGGAATTACGGTTGCCAATCAGCTGACCTTGGTATGGGATGGGTGTCCTGGGTTATACCGGGAGCGGGGGGAGGGAGGTTCCATATAATCAGTCACAAGGGTCTTTCTAAGTACTACAGGGAGAGATTTGAAAATGCTGCATTATTGGCTTTGAAGAGGGGGAAGGATCCATCAGCTAAGGAATGTAGGCGGCCTCTGGAAGCTGAGAAAAGCCAGGAAATGGATTCTTGCCTAAAGATTTCAGAGGGAACACAGCCCTGCCCACCATTGAATTTACCTCAAGGAGAGTCATCTTGAAGATCTCACCTCTAGAACTGTAAGATAAATTTTGTTGTTTAAAACCACTACGTTTGTTTCAGTAGGAAACCCACCCCGTATTCTTGTGTGCAGAGCTCACCTCTTGAAAAGTTGTATATTTAAAGCATCTATTTTTGTAACTTCCATATTCCTTCTCATTATTTCTTTTGTTCTACTTAAGGCATTTTATTCTCTCCTGGTAATTAATTTATTCTATTCAAGAACTAACTTATAAAATCTGAAGAGGAAATTATTTCATCTTAATATAAAGCTCAGGCTGTTCAAAACCTTCTCTTCTTAAATCTACTCAATATCTTCTGACTCTCAGACCAGCACTGTCACCACTACGTGTGTCCACACAACCTGAGTGTGATGTGGTTGATAGGGCATCTGAGCCAAGGGAGTATTTGACCAAATCGAATTACGCAGTCAGTTTGGCTTTGATAATTCAATTTAGCTAAATAAAGTTTCAAATAGCTTGGTATTGGCATTAAAGGACATTTTATTTCAGATGAAAAAGATCACCCTTAGAAGTTAGGACCATGATCCTTTTCATTAGCTCCTAGAGCATAAGCTCCTTACTCAGCCAACACTCATTGGTCGATAATTGCTGGTGCTCTTAGGAGGGGCGTCACAGTGCATCCATTACAAAGAGCTTGGCTGGCAGAGGAGAAAAAGGAGGCTCAGAGTGGAGAATTGACGTGCTTGAGGCCTCACGGGCAGCTTGTGGTGAAGTGAGTCTCAGATCTCAAGCCAAGGAGCCAATAGGTTGCTGTCTTCTCCTCCACACCATGTGTTTCTGCCCTATATTTAGACACTTAATCCACTCCAGAAACATGGACATCTCAACGGTCTCTTTGTTTACCCAGGAAAGCAGTTCTGTCACCTCCTAGATCAAGGTCTTCACTTGGACTCACCTACATTTCTTTGCTCTCACATATGTTCGTTTTCACAGCAACTACTCAGAGAAATCCAGTCTTCAAATATTCAAGGACTCGTTAAAAATCTTATTTCCTACAGAAAATATTATATAAAGTTCATCAGGCTAAAGTAGAAAGCGATGATTTATTGAGAAAAATACGGAGAAATTGAAAGTGGTAATGCAGATGGGATTCCAAGAACTAAAGCAGAGGAGAAAAGCTTTTTACATGTGTAGCCTTTCCTCCTTGTCATGATTTGTGCTAACACCACATAGGGGATAATCTGAAAACACACTTAGCTGTTAGAGCCTCTGTATTAGTGTCCCTGTTCCCCGGGGCCGTCTTCATTTTGAAGTCCCACCCAGTATTCTGCAAGCATGAGACCAGGAGCTGGTTCAGAGGCCGGAACAGTCACCGGGCAGGGCAGGGCGCAAGTCAGCCCTAACAGAGAAGGCTCCTCCATGCCTGGCTGGGTTGTCTTCTCTGCCTGACTCTGCACAGGCACTGAAATAGGAGGGTGTAAATCAAGTCTCCGAGGCTGTCTCTAAGACATAGTCAGGAGACAGCTCTCTGAGTAATGAACTGAGGGGAATTCAGTAGAACAAATCAACATACAGATGTACATGCAGAGGCTAATTTATATGTGTCTGCTTGACAGCCTCACAACATTTCACAGCGTTAAAATAGGCAAAGAAAAACAGAGGGAGTAGTAAGAAAAGTCAGGCCTTCCAGGTCCAGCCATTAACTCCAGCATTAACCCCAAACAGGTGGGACATCCTGTCTGCGTCTCCCACACTGATTGCCACGCCCGTTACCCGACTGATGGGTTTGGAGTCACGTGTGGGTGTGGCCACGCGGATCCACGCGGTGCTTTGGAAACAGAACGCAGCAGCCAGGGCATTCTGGTTGTTGTTACGTCATGATGGTTGTTGTTGATGAGCATCCTTACCAGCACGGAGGATGAGCATCCTTACCAGCACGGAGGATGAGCATCCTTACCAGCACGGAGAGTGGCTCTAAAGCGATGACTGATCAAATTGTTCCTCAGAGACCATGCAGGAATGGGTGTTCCTAGCTGGTGGTGGCTCTCCTCCAGGGGGTGACTCAGAGGTCAGGGTCCTTACCTCTGTGGCTCCACCCACTTTAGGCTCATCCAGCTGCCAGGCTCATGCTCGTGAAGGGGGCTGTGGGGAATACAGACCATTGAGGATTGTGCATGGACAAGCTTTATCTTCCAGATGAAGAGCATGATTAAAGAGGTGTGTATCACTTCGATTATAGTTAATTGACTATCAATTTGTCCCACAACCACAAAGCAGCTTGGAAAGTGTGGTCGCTGTGCTTCCAGGAAGAAGAGGACACGGGTGAGTAGGTACAGGCCTCTGACTCGAGGAATGTTGGTCTAGCTGGTCTGTGGAGCTTCCTGACACCCCCTCCCTACCAAAAGCCTTCTGGCTTTACCACCTATCACAATTCATGGCAAATTTGAGTAGATGTTAACAACGAAAAGAATAATCAGAATTCACCTATGGCAAACTCTCGTTTTCAATAAAAATAAAGTGTAGGAAAGCATAATAAGTCTTTAAGGATCGTACAGCTTAGCTAACAACAAAGCCAAAACATTTATTTTTAATTCATTAAATTTATAGCTTAATGTTCTTTCCACCACAACTCATAATTCAATATTTGATTTTTATCATAAGCTCTCTCTTGGACTCATTAAAATGAGCAATCCTGAATCACTGGGAGTTTGAGGGAAAATGATAAAAATTAAGGAATGGGTCTATAAAAAATGCACTGAGGAAAATAAGTGAGCTGATAATGCATAACTACTATGCACACATCTTTACTTTTGGAGATGAATTTTGAGTGCAGATGGTCATGCTCTTAGCTACTCACTTTTTCAATACTTCACCAAACTTTCAGCAAAATCATTTATGAATATAAGAAAGAGGAAGATAGATAAAGATTCGGATGATAGAGTCTTATGATTCTGAACAAGGAGGGACTTAAAGAAGTCCCTTTCTTGTCAGCAGGAATTGTTCAATATCAGTTATACTAAAACAACATTGTCATTCTGGGGCAGGCACTTTTTAGTATAGAAACAAAAAACATTACACTCTGTTTGCCAGGTTAAATCATTTATTTGGCTTAGTTTGACTTTATAGATAACATTCTCTTAGATTACTGAGGTCTAGCAACATTCATTTTTTTTTAAAGATTTTATTTATTTATTTGACACAGAGAGAGAGAGAGATCACAAGTAGGCAGAGAGGCAGGCAGAGAGAGAGAGAGAGGCTCCCCGCTGAGCAGAGAGTCCAATTCGGGGCTCAATCCCAGGACCCTGAGACCATGACCTGAGCTGAAGGCAGAGGCTTAACCCACTGAGCCACCCAGGCACCCCGTCCATTCATTTATTGATTCAAAAAACACTGAGGCTCACTTAGGTGTCAGAGAGTATACAAAATACAAAGTTTATGTCAAAAGATGTGTGATATTCTCATCACAAACCCATCTAGTTAAAAATAGAGCTACCCTATGACCCAGCAATTGCACTACTGGGTATTTACCCCAAAGATACAAATGTAATGAAAAGAAGGGCCACATGCACCTCAATGTTCTAGCAGCAATGTCCACAATAGCCAAACTATGGAAGGAGCCGGGATGTCCTTCAACAGATGAATGGATAAAGCAGATGTGATCCATATACACAATGGAATATTACTCGGCCATCAGAAAGGATGATTACCCAACTTTTGCATTCACATGGATAGAACTGGAGGGGATTATGCTGAGTAAAATAAGTCAAGAAGAGAGTCAACTATCATATGGTTTCAGTTTTTTGAAGAATGGAAGGAATGGCATGGAGGACATTAGGAGAAAGATGAAGAGGGGGGAGAATTGGAGGCAGAGATAAACCATGAAAGACTGGACTCCAGGAAACAAACTGAGGGTTTTAGAGGGGAGCGTGGTGGGGGATGGGTGAGCCTGGGGATGGGTCTTAAGGAGGGCACAGATTGCATGGAGCACTGGGTGTTATACACAAGCAATGAATCATGGAACGCTACATCAAAAGTTAATGATGTACTGTATGGTGACTAACATAACATAAAAAATAGATCTGTGATCTTCTGCAGAAATGTAAATTTGCTGTTTATTTGCTTCCTTGTTTTGTGTTAGAGGTGGATGTTTGATGACTCCTCTCTTTACATGAGTTCAGAGTCAATAAATACATCTGTGTGGCATGGTCCTCAATGGTGAGATGCTGCAGGGTGAATGTCTGTGTTCCCTAAACCCTGTATGTTGAAGCTTCATCCCCATGGGGTGGTATTTGGAGGGGGTGTGTGAGATGTAATTAGGGTCAGATGAGGTCATGAGGGTGGGGCCCCTGTGGTGAGATTAGTGCCCTTGGAGAGGAAGAGGAGACCTCAGAGCTCTCTGTGTCTCTGCTGTGAGAAGATACAGAGGAGGCTGCCATCTGCACGCCAGCAAGAGTGCCCTCCCCAGGAACTGAACCAGTGGCACCTTGGTCCTGGACTTCCAGCTTCCAGCTGTGAGAGACAAATGTCTGTCCTTTAGCCCCCTGGTCTGCAGTGCTCTGCCGTCACAGACTGGGCTGAGACACAAGGCTTTTATAGAATTAGAGTGGATGTTAGACAGAACCCGGCACATTTCTTGGGAGACACAGAGGTCATGTCTGGCTGCTGGAGCACTTCTTGTGATCTACTTGATAAAAATTAAGACTCTCCATTGGAACAAAGGCAGAACCAGGACGTTAGTGTTTATGACGAAATGCAAAGGTGACCAAGACCATATTCTTTTTTTTTTTTTTTTTTAGTTAGTGTTTTGTTTTGTTTTTTTGTAAAGTAACTTGATCTCATGAAATGTGCCTTGTGAAACAGCGTCCTGTAATTCCACTCTGGTGGATGTTAGTAGTTGTAGTGACTGGGAGCTTTAAAGCCTGTATGGCAGGCTTTGGTTAGTTTTCCCTTCCTCCCTTCTCTAGAAAATTACCTAGGGAAGGAGGAGCAGGTCTCTGCGAGGTCAGGGTTTTTTGGTCCCTTCGTACATAGTGTTTCTGGATCACGTGAGCCCCATCAGGCACAGTGATGGACTCTAGGGACGCAGTGGTGGGAAAAGTGCACGTCGGCCCTTGTATTACGTGAAGTCTGGGGCTTCGTGATTCATAGACTGGGCCACGTTAACCTGATAGAATGTTCCAGCCACAGAAGTGTGTTCTCACTCTTGGTGGCTCTGTGATGGGAGGAGAGAAAACAAGGTGCCCAGAGGTTCTGAGTCATTGAGTTGGAATACAGTTAGTGTGTCCCCTGCTATTCCCAACCCTCCAGTCACAGCCACAAGTATATTCAAATATTTTCATTCACGTACAAAACAACATACCATGCTGATGGCTGTATTTTATATACAGCATGGAGATAAAATTGTGGAGCAAGGGCCATATTTTTTTTTCCCTGTAATCACAAGTTGAGCAACAGTAACTGGGAAAACATGCAAATTTCAAGCCCTGGGCGCTGTGCTGATACTAGGAAAGTACCTGCATATCTAAGTGCCTTGAAGAAACAGACAATTTAGTGGAAATTTGGAGGAGAAGGGATATTGACTAAGTTAAGTATATAGGCAATTTGCACATCACACCTATTAAAGACAAGGGATAAATATCTTTAAAGTCTCTCTCTCTCTCTCTCTCTCTTTTTTCTTATCCTACCTGCATGTAAATGGGAGCATTTGACTACAGTTTCAACAACAGAATTATCTCTGGACTGTTCATTTTAATAATCGGTAGTTCTTGGCATCAAAACAGACACATAGACCAATGGAACAGAGTAGAGAGCCCAGATATGGACCCTCAACTCTATGGTCAAATAATTTTCGACAAAGCAGGAAAAAATATACAGTGGAAAAAAGACAGTCTCTTCAATAAATGGTGCTGGGAAAATTGGGCAGCTATATGTAGAAGAATGAAACTTGACCATTCTCTTACACCGTATACAAAGATAAACTCGAAATGGATAAAGGACCTCAACATGAGACAGGAATCCATCAGAATCCTAGAGGAGAACATAGGCAGTAACCTCTTTGATATCAGCCACAGCAATTTCTTTCAAGATATGTCACCAAAGGCAAAGGAAACAAAAGCAAAAATGAGCTTTTGGGACTTCATCAAGATCAAAAGCTTCTGCACAGCAAAGGAGACAGTCAACAAAACAAAGAGGCAATCCACGGAATGGGAGAAGATATTTGCAAATGACAGTACAGACAAAAGGTTGATATCCAGGATCTATAAAGAACTTCTCAAACTCAACACATGCAAAACAGATAATCACATCAAAAAATGGGCAGAAGAT